>JABUQX010027511.1:7500-63795 GCA_015478945.1 Trachelipus rathkii | reverse complement strand
AGAGGCTACTTATTACACACACCGCACACCGCCGAGGCTACTGTATACACACATACAAACCACCCATAGACACTTACGGCTCACACCTAACCTACACACACACACACACATAGACACATCACACACATACCATAGCCACATACATCTGCCCTATATTACCGACATACCCACCCTCAACTAACCCCGCCATAGAATGCCATACACCACCTAGATACATACACCCACCCTAACTCACACCTACACCTACACACACACACACCACACCACACACAACCAACACACACACACACATCTATACACACATACACACACCCATAGACAATTACACTCACCATAGAACACTTTACACTCACATAGACACTCACACTCACCCATATACACTCACCACACACACACACACACACACAACACACACACACACGCGCACACGCCACACACCACACACACACAAACACACGATATTTTGATGCCTCAACTTTGAACCTCAGCTTTGATGCCTCAACTTCGATGCCTCAGCTTTTGATGACTCATCTTTGATGGCCTCATCTTTGATACCACCTATGTTAAGAATGAGAAGGAGTGAGAGGAGTAAGAAGAAGAAGAAGAAGAAGAAGAAGAAGAGAGAAGAAGAAGAAGAAGAAGAAGAGAAGAAGAAGAAGAAGAAGAAGAAGAAGAAGAAGAAGAAGGAAGGAGGAGAGGAGAAAGAAGAAGAAGAAGAAGTCTCATATGACGGAGCACATCAGACCGGAGCCGGAGCTTTGCGATGTGGAGTCGGACTGGAATTCTGGCTCCAGTTGCATAATGATGTCTTATTGAGCGTGTGTATATATGTGAATATGTGTGGATCAACCCTGGCTTCAATAACCCCAAATGAGTTTGAGGACCCTTGAGTGCGGTCCTTCAGCTGGAAAAAAGAGAAAATTAAAGATACAAGACAGAAAAAGATAAGGAAGGAAATAAGGAAAATTACGACTGAGAAGTTAAGTGAACATGGAGCTAGGCGGGATCGGCACGCTGCAGGGCCGGTGCCGTGTCGAGTTAGTAAATATGTGCTTAGCACCATAATATTAGTGTGTTTTTATATGTTTTCAGGATGTAGACACACTCACTCTCTCACACCATCAAAGGTATGTTTTGGAAACCACAACTGGGATGGGGCCGAACCCCCAAAATGTGGTTTTGCTACCTTTTAAAATGCAAATTTTAAAAGGATATACATAATACATACACAGACTCTACACTCTATCCAACAGCCCCTTCTGATAAATATTATGTCCCAGCAGCAGCCCATATGTTGTACAAATCTATGAAACTTAACACAGCAGAGAACTTAAGAGGTACTCTCTTAGTCATACACATGGGCTACCAAAATGTTGACACAACTGAGATATTCAAGTCAAAACTTGCACTCGACTTTTTTAATGATGAAATATGTTTCAAGTCCAGTAATAAAGATATGTGTGTGTAGTGGTGGATGGTGATGTGTGTATGTAGTATTGTTAGTTTAGAGGTCGATACTACAACATAGTCTTACATTTTTATTTCAAACTGAGGCATTTTATTTATAGAAAAGCTGTTTCATTACCAAAGTTAGAGTTAAAGTTAGAGTTAAAGTTAAAGTTAGAGAGTAAAGGTAAAGTTAAAGTTAGAATGAGTGAAAAAGGCTAAGGCAAATTTTTAAATTTGAATTCGGAGTAGATTTATTATTTTCATGCAATTACATTAAAATAAAAGTTTGGAATACATTGTCTTTTGATGGGGAACATTTTTGTTTTTTGAAAACATTTTTAAAAAACATTGTTTCTAGGAAAAAGATGTCAAATTTCCATAAAACATGCTTTTTATGGACCTTAAAGCAGTAAAAGCAGCTAGAACAGCCCCAGGGGGCCCCACCCCACCCACCCCACCCCTACCTTCATGTTTTACTGCTTTTTAACTGCTTTACCAGTACTTAGTATTAATAAAAATTTAAAGGTCACTCCTTATTTTTCTGTTCAATCATATACATTTTTATTTCACATTACCCTTTTTTAAAAATAAAAAAAAAAAAAAAAAAAAAAAAACTTAGACTTAAATAAATATATTTTAAATTTGTAACACTTAAGAAACATGGTGGTAGCTTTTATACCTTATATATAATATATATATATATTATATATATAATATACTATCATATATAGTATATATATATATATATATAATATATATATATATATATATATTATATATATATAATATATATAGTATATATATATATATATATATATATATAAATATATATATATATAAAACGCTAACATAACAAAGATTTCCATACTTAACAGCAGCAAAGTAAACTAACATTAGATACAAAACGTAACCTATTCACACGCTTTTTCAATTGCATGTCTTTAACATTTCAATGTTAATTTACATTAACATAGTTAATATTAACAAAGATGTATGTATCCTAACCTAACTATTGTAACGAACTAAGAATAAAATCATAACACACACATAACACACACAACACACACACACACACACACACATACAACACACACTTTACACAACACAGACCGAAAATATGGCGACGTAACAAAGTTTTCACATTAATTAATGCAGTTAACATGCATCACCTAAAGTATAAGAAAATAAGTCCAACGAACAAACACAACAATATTTAAGCACGAATAAACAGCTAACATTACCAAATTTACATACTTAACAGCAGTAAAGATAACCAACATGAGCACTTACAAAACAAACGTAAACCTTATTCATCACAACCTTCAATACCATGTCGTTCTCACTCTCAATGTGTGTGAGTGTTAACCATAGTAATTTAAAAAGATTTATCGATTCCTAACCTAACTATTGTAACTGAAAACTAAGACATACAAATGCCACAGAACCACGACACACATACCACACACACCACACACCACACACACACACACACACACACACACACACGCTACTCACAACTATATGGTAAAGTAACATTGTTTTTACATTAATAAAGGAGACATAGAAAAAAAAAAAAAACAACACCTAACGAAGAATAATATCAAACGACAAAGTTAACTACCTTAAGCACGATACGACTGTTTAACATTAGCAAGTTCCATACTTAACAACAGTAAACAGCTAACATTACAAACGTAACCTATTCGCACTTTTCAAGCATATCTGTAACATATCAATGCTAATTTTACGTAACATGGTAATATTTAACAAAAAATTAGCATAACTCTGTCTAATTATCTACTGAACTAACGCAGATGGATGCTAACGATCAAAGTGTTGCATTAACATAGTTAATATTTAACCAAAAAATCATTTTAAGACAGAGCACAACCTTCTACCACGTTCAAATCTAAAAGGAATATGACGACGATAAAATAAGTCTCGAAAGAAAAGATAAGGCAATATTACTGGAACAAACAAGTCTAAGAGAAAGGGATATTTCAACCATACGAAAAGGTTATAGGATATTTCAGCCAATCACAAATAGGGAACATAAGATAACGGATAATTCCAACATGGAATAGCATCCAAGTCTTACACTACTAATATATATAATATATATATATATATATATTATTTTATATATATTATTATTATATATATATATATATATATATATATATATAATATATATATATATTAATATATATATATATACAATATATATAATATATATATAATATATATTATATATATATATATATAATATATCATATATATATATAAATTAAATATATATATATATATATATATATATACATATATAATATATATACAGGTTATATATATATATATCTATATATATATAATATAATACATATATATATATATATATATATATATAATATCATATATATTATATATATATATATATATACTAGGGTAAAATTACATATGATACGCCTCCATATGTAAATAAAGAAATCCAAAATAAGCTTACATCATAATATCTAAAGAATACATCTTCACCGAGAGAATACCCCAGCGTTTTCACCCTTGCTATATGAATGAATCCCTTCATGGGGTATCACCCGAAGTGGCGTTAAGGCAGGCCATTACCCTTCGAAGAGGATTAAACGCCTCAGCCCTTCGGGCTGAGTCTCAATGTGCTCTTACACGCCCCTTCGGGCTGATTACCCCTATGAGGGATTCATTCAATCTGCAAAGGGTGAAACCTGGGTATTCTCTCGTGAAGATGTATTCCTTTAGTACTTTAATTGTTCTCGAATTGTTTGTGTACACTTATGGAGGGCATATTCATATGTATATGCTTACCCTACTATATATATATTATATATATATATAATATATAATATACTATATATATATATATATATATATATATATTATATATAATATATATTATTATAATATATATATATCTATATATAATACTATATATATATATAGGTAATACGGTGGAGGTGTTATTTCATGTTGACATATCCGTTACTCTATATTTCCCTACCTGTGATTGCTGAAATATCCTATACCTTCCGTGATGTTAAAATAGCCTTACTCTTAGACTGTGTTCTGTTTCATAATATTGCCTTATTCTTTTCTTTCAGACTTATTTTTATCGTCCATATTCGTTTTTACATTTGACTGGTAGAAGTTGTTGCTCGTCTTAAATGATTCTTGTTAAATTCATTACTATGTTAATGCGAAAACACTTTGATACGTTAGCATTCAATTCGTTTCGTATGATAAATTAGACAGATTATGATAAAATTTTTGTTTAAATATTACCATGTTAATGTAAAATTAGCATTGATATGTTACAGATATCTTTGAAAAAGTGCGAATAGGTTACGTTTATGTATGCTATAAGTTACTGTTACTGTTGTTAAGTATGGAACTTTGCAATTGTAAACAGTGTATTCGGCTTGAAGGTATGTTAATTTGCGTTGCTATATGTATTCATTCTTAGTTCAGTTGTTGCTATGTTGGCTTTATTAATGTAAAAAACATTGTTACGTGAACATATATTCGTTGATCAAAATAATGTGTGTCGTGTGTGTGTTGTGTCTTTGGCATTTTATTCGTTAGTTCTCATTACATTAGTTTGGTCTAGGAACGATAAAATCTTGTTAAATGGATTACTATCGTAATGTAAAATAAACAATGATATGTTAAAGAACATGTATGAAAAAGTGTTGAATAGGTACGTTTTCTTGATATGCTATTTTGAGTTACTTACTGCTGTTAGAGTATGTAAAAATTTTGTTAGCTGCTTATTGGCTTTAAAGTATGTTAGTTGTCGTTGTACATTTTATTCTTAGTTAGGTGATGCTATGATTAGCTGATTTATTAAAAATGTGAACGAAATATGTTACGTTGCCAAATATTCATCTTTCAGATGCTTTTATAGTTCTGTGTGGGTGTTCAGTGTGTGTGTTTGTGATTTATTCGTAGCAATGCAATAAACAAGTTAGGATACGATACATCTTTGTTAAATATTTTACTGATGGTTAATGTAACATTAACATTGATATGTTAAAGACATGCATGAGAAGGTGTGAATAGGTTACATTTTTGTAGGTAATGTGTTAGTTACTACTGCTGTTAAGTATGGAAATTTGTTAATGTTACTTTTACTATATATTATATATATAGATATATATATACTATATAATATATATATATATATATATATATAGATATATATATAATAATATATATATATATATATATATAGTATATATATATATATATTATATATATGTAAGCTATAATTTGCAGTGTTATATTTCCACTATTCTCTTAGTGTACAACATTAAAATAATATTTAATTTAATTATAGTTTTTTTGTTTTTTAAAAGTTTTAGAAAAGGTAATGTGAAAGTACAAATGTATATGATGGAACAGAAAAAATAAGGAGTGACATAATTTTGTATTAATACAATAAGTATGGTAAGCAGTAAAGCAGCTAAAAGCATTCGAGGTGGGTGGGTAGGTGGGGTGGGCTCCCCTGGGCTTTGTTTAGCTCTACGGCTTTACGCCTTTAAGGTCCATAAAAAGCATGTTTTTCATGTAAATTTGCCATTTATTTCTTATAGAAACAATTTATTTTTTAAAGTTTTTTCAGAGCAACAGTTTTTGCATCAAAAGACAAATGTTTTTCAAAAAAACATTTGTATTTAATACATAAAAATATAAATTTATCCTCGACATGAAATTGACTTTAACTTTAACTTTATCTCTAACTTTAACTTTAAACTTTACTCTAACTTTAACTTTAACTCAACTTCTTAGGGAGTTGGTACATAAAAACAGCTTTCTATAAATAAAATGCCTCAGTTTGAAATAAAAATGGTAAAGGACTAGTGTTACGACATAAAATCATGTACATTCACCAACATACACATGCACACACATCCACACCACATATCTTTATATTATGACCTTATGATATAGACCATCACATTTAAAAAGTCGAGGGCAAGTTTTGACTTTGATTCGTCGTTGAAAGGAGGCGCGACAAGGGCATCGGTATAGCGCTGGCCTCGGGAAGCTTGCTCCTGAATCCCCTACTTATCATCTCAGGCAGGAGTGCTATGACTGGCCTCACATAGTCCCTTACTTCCTGCGACCCTAACAACGGCGGAGATTGCAACATATGAATCCATTGTGTATGCACTAAGGATACCCCGTAGGATACTACCGCTTACCGTGCACAAACGGTAGGAGCGACGGAGTCGCATGGCAACGGCGGCGAGCGTTCGATCCGAGTTCGGACCTAAGGTTAGAAATATAGAAGTATCCCCTCCTTGAAGTAGGGCTATGCCGTGAGGTGTGAACTTGTATATTAAAAAAGAAAAAAAAAAAAAAAAAAAAAGGTTCTCTGTGTTAAGTTTCATATATTTTACAAATAGGGCGCTGCTACATATTTATCGGGGCTGTCAATTATGGTGTAATGTCCCATCTATACGTATTATTAACTTTAATATATGATCGCCATCTTTATTTATACAAACTTCCTCATTTAAAAGGTAAAACCACAATTTCGGGTTCGAGCCCCCCGAGCTCAATTGGTGGTCCATAGACACCTTTGAGTTGTATTTGAATTATTATGTAATATTCTACATCCTCATGCGGTGTCTTCCACGGGAGTTTCTTTCCTTCCTTACCTCATACATCGGTTTTTTTACTTGTACGATTACCATCAGTACACAACACGAAATCCAACATTAGCTACCTAGAGAAAAAGTTGATATCTATAATGATTCTATTAAGTCATGCGATTCAATACAGTCTTATGTATTATTAATAAGTATTATTACAATGGTAGATTATATATGGATTCCTATATTATAGGTGTTAAATATAGTAATAGGCATTATATAATGAAAGATGGTAGGTTAATATATATACTGATGAATTTAAGGTAAATTTTAGTGTGGGATTACACATGTAAATCTCTGAGGTAGTAATGCGGCCTTTTTAAATTTGCAACTGTCTCCTATCCCACTCAGTCTCTTAAAATTGGTTATCGGATAGATAACAGTTTTCTTTTTTACCACTAACCGTGTCACTACGCCCTCCAGATACCCAAAATTATAGTATATGTAGTCCGTTGGATGTATTCTATATATATATATGTTTAGAGATAGAGAAGATTTCTAGCGATCTGTGAATAGGCAGAGTACATATATAGAGATATACTAGTAATTGCACAGTAGAGCATATATCATATTTGCAGAAATGTTTGATGTTGCCTTTATTTTTAAGAGAAAATGCACTCATTTATCAGCAAGAGCTATCTTATAATCAGCAACAATTATGAATTCATTAAATACTAAATCTACTTTAGTAGCAAATCAAGTAGTGTAAAGGCGCGGAATAGCCAGTCCAAGAATCATCCCAGGCACATCCGTTGATATTCACCACTAGCATGTAATTCAAGTGTACTTTCAATTTTTATATATCAAGTTATCCATCTACATATGTTCATCGAATTTTTACCTGAGGACCTAATCCCATTGCAATACTTAATAACAAAAGCGTTTGATCGTGACTAAGATCATTTAGCACTTTCTCTGATAGTTTATGGTTAGTATTTAGCAAAAATTTTAGTAAATTTTTGCCACTAGTTTTCAAATAAACTTATAACCTAAGAGATATCCTAGGAGTTTAAATTTCCTTTGCTACAGTTTTGTTCTAAATTCACTAAAAGACTCTTTTACTGCTCATCAAATTGGAAAACATTTGTTCACAGTATTGTTCTGAAAATAGCTCTATTATAAGATATGAGATACAGTTCATTTTACTTAATAGTCAAGTGATACACATCCAACATTAATATTTGCAGTAATTCCTTCCCAAATAAAATTACTTATCATGAACCAAGTTTGAAATAACAACTAAGCCTACATCTTAATCGACTCATGGATATTAATTGGACTGGTAGTTAATCATAGAAGCATATATTAAGTCATTTTATTGAAATATCATAGTACGTAATGTCATATATAGCAGAAATTCCTAGTAAGAATACATCGTAGTAGTACTCTATGTAAGCTAAATGTGCATACATACCGGCATTTATTATATTTGATACTAGAATCCGGTGCCAATAGTGGGGACTGTTCTATGGCGTCAAGTGATGCACACTAAGAAGTAATTTATCTATAATTCTTCACTTAGTGATGGGTTGAGGTGATTAATATGGGATTTACTGATATGATGATTTACTGACCTCTATTTTTTAAATTAAGTATACCAAAACGTATAAAATTTATAGATGTTATAATATGTAGAAATCTTTAATATAGTAAATTATTTTATTATGTTTATAATATAGAGTATTAGTTGAGATGTATATCACCACTGATACTCTTGTGCTCTATCGCACCCACATCGAAATACAATTATGAAACTGCATCCTAAATTTGTCCGTATTTCTCTGTGAATTAATCACACGCTCACTGGATTATCAATCTTCTAAATCACAAGACTCTGTGGATATTTGGTTCCATATGTTCCGATCTAAGTTTGATTCCTTGTAGCGAATCATCGCTTAGTCTAACATGCGCAAATCAATCTAGGTTCAGTGAATAATTAGGTTCAAATGACGAACATATAAATATATCAATTCAAAGCGGAGTCAGCGGTGTAAACACTTATTACTCAGTGGTATGTTAGTGGTTTTATTATGCAGAACCATTGAGAAATAATCGTCTCACCCACTAGAGTGAGAGTTCCCTACAGAGGTGCAATAGTGCATAAATGTATTTCCTTAATTGCTCTTCTTCACCTCTGGTGTCTTTGTGGTACATGATGCGCTTCTCTCACTGCGCCTCATAAACTCAAAGCAAATGATGTCATTGCATAGTAACTCCATAGAGCATAGTGTCCAACAGCTTTAAGCTTTTAAAATTGTAAGTTAATTAAAGGAAATATGGAAAATAAAAGAACGAAGTTGTCTTCCTTTGTCGCCATTCATTTTCTTCCTGAATATAAATGATTGTGAAAATTCGTCATATTATAACAATATAGTAATTGATAGTAATATAACGTATAATACTTCGATTATATGTTTCACGGCTGACTCCACTACAGGATTCTTGATTGTATATTTTGCTATCATTGTTGTATACTGTAATTTATTAGAAAGAACACTTGCTCCTAAGAAGCATGAAATCTCAAGGGATTCACCAAATTACACATAATGGAATAAAACACTAGAAGCTCTAGAAAGTAAAGCAAGATTAGGAAATCGGAACACACAGTTATTTCTCAAGTTTGCACAAGCCCCATTTTAGGTAATGGTTGGCTTTTGCTATATATGTTACAGGTTAGAATTATCATCATAGCTAAGAATTTCATTAGGAAGATTAGTTATCTGGTAGCTTACTCAGAAATTCACTGTATTCTTATTGTGAAGTATGGTATTTCATTTATATTATCCATGTGTTTAGATGTTGTATGTACTCTATGACTTTGAACGTTAATATATCACAAGTAAGTGAGCTTTATATCGACTGAAGGTAACAAGTTATCTATGAATATTGTTCACCTTGGAGTATTCCTATATGTTATTTAGATTATCTCTTAGATTTACTTACATCTATATATAGGTTAATCCTTTGTACTACCTCATAGATAGATTATCTAATAATATATTATACACATATAATGATTAACGATGTAATATATTATGAATTTCGGTTATGTTTGAACACGATTATAGATTGGTGTCAATTACTTATCAGAGCGTTGAATCACTGTACTTAAACGGTAAGGTTACATCCCTTAATATAATAATGATGATACAATAAGGATAAATACTAAATAATGCGGAAAGTTACCGAAATAGGGCCTAGTCATAATTATATTATTGCAAACTTAAATAATTGTTTTATTGGTCTCAACTGATGTTATATTTTAAGTTAATATATAATATATAGCTTATATATATGCATAATTTTAATAATATTATAGATATCATTTTAATATCTAAATATACTTAATATATATATAATATAGAAAATTATATATATAGTTATATAATATAAATAATAAGATAGGATATTGAATATCAATATATATAAATATATATATTATTATATCCTATATTAGCGTCAATTTTATATTCAGTAATAATTAAATTAATCACTATAGGTATAGTCTTAGAGGATATTCTGACTGTAGACCAAGTATTTATTTATTTATAATTACCTATTTTATAAATACTTGTTTATATTTTGGGATGGTGAAGCAGTTCACACGCAAAGAATTCTTTGACCCCCTATATCACAACACTAGGGCTGATTCTACCCATGGTACCATATTTTAAAAAGGGCCCCGAATCCCAAGAGGTGAATCCTTAGACTACTCCCATGAATCCCCTAATTAAATTAACTAGTCTTGTAAGTACATTGATTTTATCAAAGTATAATAATATTATACTATATATTTCATTAAATGATTCTACTAACAATATCATAAGACACATAACCATAATCATTATTCCTAACAATACTCAACGTTATGAGCAAATTTAAATTATGCATATAATAAAGAAACATACGATTTTGAATAATAGAACCTAAAGTCTAATAAAATATTAATATTATTGATATGTATTTGAGGTTGTGTAATATGGAATGGTACTTCGTATAAATATAAATATAAACTAATATATGAAGTAGTACGTGAAAGGAAAAGAGATAAAGTGTGTAGGTGAAACCTCAGCTTATGATATATATATATAGATATAGATAAAAATCATAGTTTCACAATACTACTACAAGGTCTAATGGTGTAGAACTCATTTTTTTTGAGTTTCAGAACCCCAAAATGGGTTTTTCCTTATTAAGTTCTTACATTAAAAGAGAATTATAAGTTAATATAATACATAGATACACTCTATCAACGTCCCCAATGGTGATAAATATAATGTTAGACAGGCAGCTCCATAATCATATATTTTATTGGAAAAATATTATGAAACTTTAACACTAAGATAATAACTTTTATTTTTTTTATTTTTTTGATTTTTTTTAATATATATAAGTTCACATACCTATAACTCGTCAATAATATGCCCAATTCTAAGAGAGATATATTATAGGAACTTCGTAAGGTATAATTTTCTACTTAGAAATCCGAATAAACTAGTATATTTCGAACCTCACGCTCGAGCCGTTTACCTATGACTTCCGTCGTATATCTACCGTATTATAGTGCTCCTACATAATAATATGGTAGCTATGAGTAGCTACCATATAAAGATAATATTTAAAAGATATAACTACTGTTGTGAGTCAACATACCAATGTGCATATTCTCATTATGTTGCCTATACATCTTGAGAAAGTCCTAAGTCAAATGAACTTAGAACCCAGCATCTTTTTATGTAATACTAGCACTTGATCTTCACTCTACTATTATAAAAGTTATGGTGTCATATGGGCGCAGCGCATGTGTATTGTGTCCTAGTAGAAATAGTGTAAGTTATAGGTTCGTGTGTAATACACGAATTTAGTCTATACATTTTTATTGCACAACAACTGCGCAGAGTCATTTTTTAATTAATTAGAAGAATAGTGCTCTTCCATTGTTGACTCTAATGAACTTTCTAAGAACACGTTACACGTATAACTTGTTAATTGAGTTATCAGAAGTGTACACTCTATGACGGGGATTAAAGTTAAATTAGATAATTAAAATGATTAATAGTAAATTTTTAAAGTTATTATGGACTAAGGATCAGTCGATAGATATAATTATATTATATTTTTCAACTTAGTAATACTTAATTAATTAAATGTTATTTTTATTTAGAGTGAATGAATAATGTCAAAAGAGATTTTGGTGAAATAAAATGTTCAAATTCCGCTTTCGGAAAATAAATACCTTTATTTATAATAAAAATTTGTATAATAGAAAAATAGTCAAATTTCCGATGGAAAAACAGTATTTATTTTATTAATGGACCTTTATAAACCTCACTAGTATATAGAGTATAAAGCAGTATATGTAGTAGAGCAAACGCCCAGTGGTGGGCACCACTCACCACCCCACCTCCACTCAACTATCATCTATATTTTTCATTGACTCACTTCATTTTAACTATGCTTAAAACAACATGTAACTAATAAAGAACATAACGATCCAACTACCATCTATACCAATTTTTATGTCACTCTCTGATTAGTTTCTGGTACACCAAGTTATTTACAAATATACAAAGATGACAGTAACTTTTAAACGTATTTTTCCATTAACACATTTATAATGAGAATACAAAAAAAAAAAACTTACGATCTTGTGTCATAAAATATTAAATGTATATTTGACACTTAATTGTTTTAACACATATAAGAACATGTGGTAGACCTTTTATATCTATATCTATATCCCTAGATAAACATTTATCTAGATATGTAGAGTCTAGATTGGATTTATACATATAAAATCAACGAATTATATATTGGATTGGGTCGCTATATGATTAAGAAGATATATGAGCGAATGAAGTTAGCATTGTTAATAGTGGAGCATTGGCGTCTAATCTGCAAGCTGGATTAAATTTAATATTATCTTATCTCATAATTTGGTAGGCTTCGATTCTATACTGTATAGTTAACAACTACTTTCCCTTATCGATCTTATTTAGATAAGAAATCGCAAAATAAATAGTTTAGTTAAATATTATTATTACTATGCACCATAATAATATATATATATATATATATAAAAAAGCTTAACCTCATTATAACAAAATTTTCTACTAATAACTTAAATACACGCTAGTTAAAGTAAACTAACATTAAGCATTACAAAAATGCTACCTAATTACACCCTTTTTCAATGCATGCTCATTTAATCATAATATCAATGTGAATATATTTACATTAACATGTAATATTATTAACAAAGATATTTATCGTATTCTAACTAACTATTGTTAAGACTTAAGAAAATAATCACTCACACACACACACATCAACACAACACACAAATAACTATACCACTCAAACCATAGATGTAATTTTTGCAAACGAACAAAGTTTTCTACAATTAATAAGCTAACATTAAGCATCACCTAAACTTAAGAATAATAAAAGTAAACGACAATAACCTAACAGACTTAAGCACAATAAGAGACTAAACATATAATCAAAATTTACATACTTATCAGCACAGGAAAGTAACCAAAATAGTAATAATAAGTACATAAAAACTGGATAACCTATTCACTATTTTACTAATATACATTGTCTTAACTAAATCTAATGTTGATTTATTACATAACATTAGTAAAATTAACACAAAAGATTTATCAGTTATCCATAACCAACTATGTATTAAAAACTAGTAATATATGCCATAAGACACACACAACACACACACACCACATACATACACTACATCACATCAGTAAATAATATGTTAACTGTAATCAGTATCAATACATTAATTAAACCACATTAGCAAATCACACTGAACTTAAGATAATATATAATATACAACTCGAACCAATATTTACATACCTTAAGCACTATACACTGTATTACATTAGCAAAGTTCCATACTTAACTAACATGATAAAACAGCATCAATTATATACAAAAACGTACTCTATTCGACACTTTTCAAGCATTATTCATGTAACTATCTCACATATAGCTATTATTACATTACTTGGTAAATATTTATAAAATAAAAATTTATCATAATCATTCTGTGTATAATTATCTACCCGGGTCACGACGCAGCTGCTAACGATCAAAGTTTTCGCATTACATATAATATTTAACAAAAATCATTTAAGAATAGCTTAGGCTACCTTCTAACACGTTCAAATCTAAAACGAATATAACGATAAAATAAGTCTCGAAGATAAAGATAAGTCACAATATTTACCTTGAAACAAACACAAGTCTAAGAGATAAGGGATATTTCAACCAATTTCACGTGAAGGTATTAGGATTTTTCAGCCAATCACCCAAGTTAGGGAAATATATGATAACTGAGAGATGGATCAACAGATAAATAACATTCCCAATAGTATACCTGACCCATATATAAATATAAATATATAAATTTAATATTACTGAGTTTAATAGAAAATACAATATCAATTCCCATAGGACTACTCACTATATAGTGATATAGTTAATGAATATATATAGTTTTACCTAATAATATCATTAACGTATATATATATACATTATATCATAAATGTCAAGAACGTATAAGTCAAAAGCACTAGAATAATGAAGTATATTCATAATAGGTCAGCTCCTATTGCCCCGCCCAAACCAATGTGAATATGCCTGGCTATGGATCAAATAAGAGTAAACGCTCCCAATGTGCCCAAATACAATGTATCTAAAAGTCTTAATACATCCTTTTCCCAGCCGTAGTGATACCTGTATTGTCACCTTGCCTAGAGATGAATGAATCCCTCTTAGCGTATCACCCGAGAAAGCGTAGCTGTGTACAAAGAGCTAGGCATTCGATAGACCTGCAGAACACCGAGGGATGAAGGCAGTATCCCTCTTCGGTAGGAGCAGAGTGATAATGCCTGACTATACATGGGCCCCACACTCAGCATACAGTTTATCCCCACTGAGGCCATTCATTTCATATTACGCACAGGGCTCGAACAACCTAGAAGTTATCACCTCTCTAAGGTGTGAGATTGTAATCCCCTTATTAGATACTTTATATAATTATATGCAGTGGGTACCTCTATTTATTTATTACATTATTGGAGGTTGTAATCATATATATGTATATTGAGTTAACCCTACTATATAATACTATATCATATATAATATATATATATTATATATATATATATATATATATATGTAGTAATATATAAATAATATTATATTAGTTAAGATATATATCAATATATTATATATATTAAATAATATATTATATATATATATATATACTATGTATTAATATATATTGCTCGCTTCATTGACTCTCTCCAATAGACCTTTCCTTACCTGTATATATAATTTATTATTCTATAAATATGTATGTATAATCGCTATTATTATTTCTTATAAAATAAGGACAAATCAGAGTGTTTCCCATATAAATTCTATTAAGAATCACTTATTTTACTAGATATATCGTCTGCCAAATATTATATATATATATATATATTATATATGGAACTTTGCATTTTCATAACGAATGTATAATTATGATAATAATATACTGATAATTTTCAATCACTTCAGTATGTACGTTTGCCTCTTTGTTTCTCAAGTGCACTAACATCGATTATTTTCTTTGTAATTACTAATTATTTATAGTTATCTACAATACCCTATTATATTTTAGTCTATATATTATATATCTATATAGGTATCAGGCATATTTGTATGTATCTCATTAGTGTAAGACTTCGAGTGCGTATTTTTCCATGTTTTGGATCAATATCCCGATAGTCTTACCTAATGTCCCTACTACTTTGTGGTTGGCTGAAATGATCCTATATCAGTGCCGTGGTGATGTTGTAGAAATAAATCCTCCTTCTCCTCCTAGATGTGGTTCATGTACTTATCCCCAGTAATATGCCCTTATTTTTTCTGTCTTGAGATCTTCTCTATCGGTGCAAAATCACTTGTAGAGTTTGTTGATAATAAAGTCAAAGTTGTCGTTTACCGATTGCAAACGCATTTCTGGGTAATTTATATAGAGGGGGGGTTTGTTTTTTATTTCAGTATCTTTTCTTTTCTTTTTTTGTGATAAGTTTAATGTGAGTTGAGAGTGACTCCGTGTCAATAAGAAAAGAAAATTGAATACTAGTAGGAACTTTTTAGTTTTGTAATTTTAATATAATTTTAAAAAAAATTCTTCATTGTTCTAATGTAATTGCGAATAATGGAA
The DNA here is from genome assembly GCA_015478945.1 of Trachelipus rathkii. Lineage (NCBI taxonomy): Eukaryota > Metazoa > Arthropoda > Malacostraca > Isopoda > Trachelipodidae > Trachelipus > Trachelipus rathkii. The sequence continues at coordinate 47,421 of JABUQX010027511.1, read as the reverse complement.
AGCTTATTAGCTTATTAGCCAGTATATGTATATAATTTTGACACGAGTATATATGATATAGAGTTTGTTTAATCTTGTGAAAAATATATTTTTTACCATGTTATGTAAAATATTAGACTTGTATCTAGTTACTAATATGCTGAAAACGTTTGCGAAATAGTTAGTATCGTCAATATATGTATACATGTTTACTGTATCTACTAGTTGTTAAGGTATTCTAACTTGGTTATGATACAACCCCATATCTCTCTGGACTTGAATGTGTATTGTAAACTTGTCGTTGTATAATTAAGTCTTAGTTTCAGTGTGTTGCTTTGTTGTTTTATTAATAAAAATAATTGAATTACGTAATATACAAATATTCCGTTTAGACTGTAATACACTTTAATTATATCGTGTAGTTTAGCCCTGTGTTGTGATGTGTATGTGTTGTGTTTGTGTGTGCGAGTGAGTTAGTTTGTGATATTGTATTATTATTAATTATTATATTATTATTAATATATTATTATTATATCATTATTATGGGCGATAGGCAGGGAGTTGTGTTGGTCCTGTGGCATTGCTATATCGTAGTTTCCTGTACGAATAGTGAGTGTAGTCATAGCTACTATAAATCCCTCAATCCCCTAAACTATTGTTAATGTAATACATAAATTCAGTGATATGTTTAAGCAGTGTGAAAATGTGATTGAAATAGGTTACAGTTGTTTGGTGGCCACCCTTAAGTTACGTTACTTTACCCTGCCTGTTAAGTATGTAAATTTTGTTAATATTAGTCCATGTTTTATTCGTGTTTAAAGTAGTTAGGTTTTTGTGTCCGTCTGACCCAAGGTAGATATTCTGTTTACGGTTGATGGTTGGTTATGTATAGCCGTGTATATACGGATGAAAATTATGTAGTCCACGTTGGCAAAGAAAGCTCAGTGTGGATGCTTAGATGGTAAAGTTTGGACATGAGTGTGCTAATGTTTTGTGCGCACACGATATATGAAGTAGTAAATTACTAATTTACTACATTATTATAAACATAGGCATTTTTTAATTGATTAGTTTTTAATGTGTTTTCCTATAACTATGTCCTTGAGGCTCAACGTAGCTCTGTCCTTGTTTGTGTTGTTGTATATGTGTTCGATGTGCGGGCTGAGTAGTATTCTTAGTTCGTTACCAATTAGTTTAGATTTCAGACAGTATTCTCCGCTCGGAAGATTATGCTGTTTCACAAGTAAAATCTTTGATTAAAATATTACATGTTAAGGTGTATAAACTACACAGTTCGATATGTATAAATAGACAGCATGGAAAAGGCATTGTGAATTAGGTACGTTTTTGTATGCTATGTTAGTTACTTTTACTGCTCGGAGTTAAGTATGTATTGTAAATTGTTTTAGCTTTAAAAGCTGCTACTTTATATAGTATATTTAATATACTAAATAGATATAATATATATATATATATTAATATATTAATATTAATATATATATATAAATAATATATATTTATTATAATTATTATATATAATATATAATGATATAATATATATATTATATAATTATATATAATATATTATATATATATTATTATATATATATATAATATAAAGTTATATCTACCAATCATGTGTCTCTTAAGTGAGTTAAAAATTAAAATTATATTTATTTATTTCTAAAGTTTGGGTTTTTTTTTTTTTTTTTTTTAGTTTTAGAAAAACGGGTAATGTGAATACAGAATGTATATGATTTGAAACAGAAAAATAAGGAAGTGACTTAAATTTTTTCATTAATACTAAGTTATAGGTAAAGTCAGTAAGCAGTAAATCAATGATAAGGTAGGGTGGGGTCGGTAGGTGGGTAGGTGGCCTCACCCTGTGGGATTAGTCTCTGATTTATTGCTCATCTACTGCTTTTTACTGCTTTAGATGGATCCTAAAAAAGCATGTTTTGATTGAGAAATTATTGACAATCTTATTTCCTAGAAACAATGTTTTTTAATAAATGTTTTTTCAAAAAAAACAAAAATTTGATTATACAAATTGATGACTCTCCCTTTCAATAAAAAAACAGGTGGAGCATTTTATAATATATACACACACATAGATATTATACACACATATATATATATACTATTTCTATGTCTATATAGATATCTATATTATAATCTTAAAAAACTTAACAAATATAAATTTTCCTTTCAAAACTCACCACTTACAATTTGTCTTTAACTTTTCTGGCTCTAAATTTTATTATAATTATTTATAATCATTATTATTTCTCATAATATTTAAACTAAGACTTCATAGAATGTTTTAAATTTAGGTTATGAAACAGTCATTTCAATAAAAATAAATATATTTTAGCACTCACAGTATTGATAAAAAAGTATCACTACCTGTAGAAATACCTACAAAGAACATACACATTAACACAGAACATGCACACACATACACACACCATAGACATGATGATGATGACGTTGATATATATAATTTTATAGCATACTATTAAAAAAAAGTCGGAGTTGCAAGATTTTGACTGAATATCTCAGTGTGCAACATATGTATACCCATTGTGTATGACTAAAGAGAGTACCCTTAATTCTCTGTGTATAATTTTCATAGATTTGTACAACTAATTAGGCTGTGCTACATAACTATTATGCATACAATGGGCTGTGTATAAAGGTACGTCTCAGTTGTATTAACTATTAATCCTTTTTTTAAATTTCATTAAAAGTGGTAAAAACCAATTTTGGTTCGACACCCATCTCAATGGTGTTCCATAAATATCCCATACAGTATATTGAATACTATAACTAATTCAAGTTATCGATTACTGTAATGTTTACGATATTAATAAAACACACTAAATTTTTAACGCCTAAACTACCCTTCTGTGTAATTTACAAAGGGAAATCGCCTTACCGGTGTCCGATACACCGAATAGCATCCAATGTTCTCAAGTGTTCATATCTACGAAAGTTTTATTCCTTTCAGTTCCCATTTCTGTCTTTGTATTCTTTTTATATTTATTCCTTTTCCACATTCTGAAGACTCACTCAAGGGGTCCTTCACAATATCATTTTGGGATTACGACAGCCCATAAATTCGGAATCGATGTCTAAAATAATATATAAACCCACCTCAATTGACTCAATATGCAATGGAGCCAAATTCCATCCACTCCACCCATAACCCGGCTCCGCTCATGTCTCCGTCATTAACTTCTTCTCTCTTCTGGGATCTACCTAAGTTTTTTTTCTTCCTCATCTTTTCTTCTCATTTCTTATTATTTCTTTTTTCACATTCTGTTTGATCTTCTCGTCTTCGTCTCTTCTTGCTTCTCTTACTTCCTCTCCTTTCCATTCCATTCTCTTTCCCAGAACAAGACTGATCATCAAGCTGAAGGCATCATAATTGAAATTCAATCACTAAAGCTGAGCATCGATAAAGTTGATGGCAATACAAAGCTTGAGTATCAAAGTTGATGACATCATAAATATCGTGTGTTTATTGTGTGTTAATTTATGTGTGTAGTTGTGTGTATGCGCTGAATATAGTAAATATATATAGAATTGAGGTGTAGTGGTGTGTGTGTGTGGGTGTAGTTGTGAGATGATTATGGTGTGAGATTTGATTATGTAAGTGTCTTATGTGTGACTGATGTAAGTGTCTACGTGATTGTAGTGTCATGTATGGGGTGAGTGTATACGTATATGTGTGTATAATAGAGTGTCCATTAATGGTGTGTGTGTGAGGGGTGATATTATGTTGTGATGTGTTATATATATTATAATATATATATATATATATTTCACTCAAACATGTGTCTAGGTGTATGTGTGATGTGTAGCGGCGGTCTACGCTCTTCCCTAGGGTGGTATGCACTACATATATATATAGCTCGCGTGCTCGAACGTGGCTTATGGCGCTATATAGGCAGGATGTATGTTGTTAGGTATGATGTTTGTTGATTCTACAATATGTGTTTGAGATTGTTATAGTTGTAGTGAGTTTATATATATTGTTTATTATGTGTGATTGTTTACTGTTGGATGTTTATTATAGATGACTGAGCCTTTGAGCGGTCGTCTGTCGTGATATTATAGTAGCTAGCGGTTGTCATGTGATGGTTTATATAAGTTAGAATCCTACGAATTTGTGTGTGTGTGTGTGTGTGTGTGTGTTGTCGTAGATAGTGAAGGCTCTACGTGGGCCAAATGGTGTGTATACTATGCGCTGTGTGTTGTATGTGTGTGCGTGATTAGAGCCTGTATATGTGAGCATGCAGGCAGTTAAGATAACAATGACTCATAGTTACAGAGACACAGAGTACCATAGACAATGACCTCGATGTCCTAGGACAGTTCCCTACAACATCGGTCTCGTCAGGTACCCTACATAGTGCGTCAACTTAATCTCACTTAATTCCGCTGCCGAAACTATTATTGAAAGTCCAATTCAGCCTGAACGGTATCAAGGCCGAAATATAAAGGCAAGACTGAATATATCAAGGCCAAAACACCAAAAAAAGGGGCTAAGAACCTAAAGGGGGGTCAAAGGAGCAAAACTAAGGGCGAGGCACGCGACGGTTGCTACGAACGTTGGCTGTGCATCCCCTTTTCATGGGTGTCAAAAAAGCGGGTATATATATAAGTGGTTTCGCCAACAGCCACAACAACCCCAACAACACACACAAGACACCAACACGGTCGACCTCACAATCAGAAACCTTATAAGATATATATATTATATAGTATATATATTATATATAGTATTATATATATATTATATATATATAATATATAATATATATATATTATATATATATATTATATATTATACTATAATATATATATACAATGACCCTTGGAAATGACCTTTGCGGTTTGCGGTTTCTAGCACTAGTTCGAAATGTGATAGTCAGAAAGTAGCTGAGATATTAGAATCGAGACGCAAAGAGAAAGAAGACGATGTGATTGCAGCGGGTGCAGGTGCGGTGCGCCAGCTGGCCTTCAGGGTTTGCGTCCATCCGTCGTTTGACCCCGGAAACGCTTCTATCCTACCCGAAACCCATAATATTGACCTAAAACGTTTAATACCCAAAATCATGTTGCAAAATGTTGCAAATGCTGCAAATAAAATTTGCAACATTTGCGCATTGCATTGAACATTGCAATGTTGCATTGCAATACTCATCTACGAACAAAACGCATGTGATCTTTCTAAAACCGCAACGTTGAATCGCGCGCCGGTAATAGCGCAATCGACTCGAGACATCAAAAAACCATACATAGACAACACTCGAGCTCGGCTTCATAGTTCAAGAAACAAAAATGTTAGCACAGCTGCCATTAAAAAGGGGTAGGGTTAATATCTAATACTAATCTTGTTAGGAATGAATCGATCCGTTCTAAACCAACAGGAATCGACTTCAACAGTGTCGATTAGTACTATCAGATACCAATTGGTTATTCCGGCAATACGATATAACTCGCACAGAAGGGTAGAAAAGGAGGGTACTAAACTCGTAGAAGTCACCAACCTACCACATTCCTAATTACACCAATCGAATTCCTCATACCTTATAAACATAGGAATAGACACCATATATAGTGCGTGTATTTCTATGACGTATTATAGGCAGGCTAGAAAAAAGACTAGAAAAGGGGAGGTGTGTAATAAATCGTAGAAGAAGGCATCTTAGCACATTCTAATATACACCAATCAGTCCTCATTACCATATAACCTCAGGAATAGACACCAATAATTAGCCCGTATTCTATAACGTAGAATATTTCATGGCTTAAGGTGGTGGGGCTAAACTCATTAGAAGAAGCATCTAGCACATCTAATAACACCAAATCGATTCCCCTACCTTATAAAGCTAGGGAAAGACACCAATATTAGCCGTATTCTTGACGATAGAATATGGCGTTGCTAGAAAGATTGCTAGAAAGGGGGCGGGCAACTCATACAAGGAAGGCAGTCTAAGCACCTTTTAATATACACTAATCGATTCCCGTACCGAATAACCTAGGGGTAAACACTAATATCGGGTGTATTCTATCACTATAGGTCCATACGTGCTAGAAGCTAGAAACAGGTGCATCTTTGCGGTTTTAGATGCTAAAAAACGGGTCCCAAATCTCATGTATACTTCTCTTGCGTGTCTAGCCCTGGTTTTTGGGATTTTATATACATATTTTTGTGATTGTTTCTGTTGTTAATTTATTTTAGTTGAATATTGGACTAGGTCAGTGTTTGAAAGCTTAACCCTAGGCTAGATTAGTTAAGAGATTTACTGTGCACTGAGTGTTTGCAGGTTTATTTGAATTAGTAAATACTTTTTCTAATATAAAATATAATAATATATATAATGCATACAAGTACAGCAGCTAACTGACGGTATACGTAAGCTACAATCTATTTTAGAAGAAAATTAATAATATAAATAATCAATAAAAGCATTGGAAACAACATCAAAATATTTTTTATTCATGTTGTTAGCCATTAGCTGGTATTAAAATCAAATAGTTGTAACAAAGATTAGAATATATAATACACATGTGTAATTTGTTGAGGAAACAGAAAGCTGATCAGACAGTGAAGAGTGTGAGGAATTAGAGGACTGATGTCTGAGTTTTGTTCTTGTTCTTCTGCTAATTATATAGATAATAATATATAATATATATTATATATATAATATAATAATTATATATATATATATATATATATATATATATAGATATATAATATTATATATAATTATATTATAATATAGTATATTAATATATATATACTATAATATATATATATATATTAATATATATACTTACATACATATTATTATAGTATTATATATATATATATATATATATATATATATATATATAGATTATATATATATATAATATAATATATAATATATATATATATTATTATATATATGTGTGGTTGTGTCAGGTGTGTGGTGTGTGTGTGTGATGGTATGGTAGATATATATAATATATTATATATATTTAATATATATATCTATATATATATATATATATATATATATATATATATATATATAAAAAAAAAAAAAAAAAAATAAATAATTATTATATATATATATATATATATATATTATATATTATATATATATATAAGTTGGATTGATCTTTCTGAAAAGTTCCTACTTTATAGAGCATTTTACTGTGAACATAGTTGACTAACTAATCCTTTCTATCCAATATCTTCTACAAAAAAAATGACTGGTTGCTATTTTGAAAATGAATTTTCTGCACTTTCTTATGATATAGTGTTTCCAAACCTTACTTCAGTTAGTCCTAACAGTGTTGGCTGAGTGTGGTCATTTTTCTAAAGACGTAAAATTTGATATAGGCAGGCATGAACTCACCTTACATGAGAGTATGGCGTCATTCGGACACCGTGGGCAAAATTTGCCCACGGTGATTTTACATGCCTTGACCTTTTCTGAGCTCGAATTTTTACCTGACCTTTACCTTTATTGGGCCTTTACCTTTTTGGCTTACCTTTTTTTTTCGGCCACCCCTTTGATCTTCTTCCATGGGTCATTTTGGCCCGGTATTTTTTTGCCCCCCAATTTTCGCGATCCTAATTTTTTTGCCAACCCTTCGAAGAGGGTTGCGCCAAAACGGTTGCGCAGCAACCGCGTGTTACGTATTACCCCCCTATTTTATGCCCCTAATTTTTTCGACCCTGGCGTCTTTTTTGCCCCCAGGTAATTTTGATCTCCTATTAGGGAGCTTAGCCCTTTTGATGTCTTAACTGTTTGACTCATGATATTTCGACAACTTGATCTTCCATGCGGTCATTTTTTTGCCACGGTATTCTGTAGTTACCTTGCTCTTCCGTGGGTCAATTGGGCCCACGTAATTTTTTTGGCTACCCTTTTGTCTTCCATGGGTCATTTTGGCCCACCCTAATTTTCGACCAACCCTTTGGTCTTCCATGGGTCAATTTTGCGGTAATTTCTGGTTACCCTATTGGTTCTCCGTGGGCAATTTTGCCAAGTAATTTTTGACTACCCATTGTCTCCATGGTCAAATTTTGCCCACCCTAATCTTCGACCAACCCTTGGGTCTTCCATGGGTCAATTTGACCCACCTCTATTTTCCAACAGCCCTTTGATCTTCCATGGGTCATTTTTTGCCCACGGTAATTTTTTGATCTTCATTTAGGGGCTTAGCCCTTTTTTTATGTCTTACCTTGTCGACCAGTGAATATTCGCCCTTGACCTTTTGATTCTACGGGATACAATATTGATGCCCCAGCTTATTGATGCGTCACCTTTGATGCCTCAACTTAAATGCACCCAATCACCGTAAGTGAGTGATCTAGTGATGTTCTATATGTTCTATGATTATCTCGATGAGTGTCAGATGAGTGCCAGGTGAGTCCCAGTGAGTGCCAACGAGTGCCAATGAGTGCAGATGAGTGCCAATGAAGTGCCAAGTGAGTGCACATAGTGCCAAGTGAGTGCCACATAGTGCCACATGAGTGCCACTTTTTTCAAAGCCTTTTCTAGCCTCCCTCGAGCCTAGAAGCCCAAATATGGGTGTCTACCCCTAGTAATAAGATATGAGAATCGAATGTGTAACATACAAGTTGCTAAGAAATTGCTTCCTACTCATGAGTTAGTTATTGTTCTAACACTTATAACCACGACTGAATATATATCTTAAAGAGTTACACAGTTGTGACAGTACCGCAAACGCAAACGTTGCCGAGTCCGCGTCCGCAGGTGAACACCGTCGCGCAAAACCGCCCGCCGCGTGCGCCCGCAGCGCAATATTCCCCCGCCGCCGCGTGCCGCAGGCGCAATATTTCCGCGTAACCGCCGCCTCGTGCGTCCGCAGACGCAAAATTCCCGTGCGAACGAAAAAATATGATATCAATGAAACTATTCAAAGAATTTCAAATATACTATGAGTCATCATTATTAACTACAATTTTATTAAAAATCATATACTTTAACATACCTTAAAGCAGTAAAGCAGTAAAAACAATAGACGGTGTTATTACTAACACTAGGGATTAGTATGCTTTGTTAATGCTTTACTGCTTTTAACTTTCTGAGCTTACTGCTATTAACTCATGTTTTAACTGCTTTAACCTTTTTCTGCTTTACTGCTTAAACTCACATGTTTTGATGCTTTAACTCTCTGCTTTACTGTTTAACTCTCTGCTTTAACTGTTTTAACTCTCTGCTTTACTGCTTTATATATATATTTTACTTCTTTAACTTTCTGCTTTAACTGCTTTAACTCATGTTTTACTGCTTTAGACTTCTGCTTACTCTTAACTCATGTTTTACGCCCTTTAACCTCTGCTTTACTGTTTAACTCTCTGCTTTACTGCTTTAAATCATATATTTTTTAACATTATGTTTTCTTTATATTTTTTATTTTGTCTATTAGAAAGTTTTTATTTCAGTATTTTTTTTGTTTTACTACAATTTTTTTAATTTTATGTAAGAATAAAACACACAGAGTTTCGGTATAAAAATTTTATTTAATAAAATTGTGACGAAATTTTATTAAACCTTTTATATATATACGAGTTTAGGGTAGTAAAATCACATTTTTTCATTTTAAAGCATTTATTACATAATTAGAAACTATAAAAACATTGACAGACAAATTTAGCATCAAATATATTTACAACCTTTAAAACATTACATTATTTAAAAAAACATATAAGAAATAAATACAATAGATCTCCACTAAACTTGGAATATAAGGGTTGAACAGGGTAAGAAATAGTTTTTACACAGCTTACATTATAAATTTAAAAATAATGGTAAATAATGATTATTCAATATAATTTTAAGTTCAAGAATCAATATATGTTGAACAGCATCGGTTTTCTCTCTATAACGGAAATCCCAATGACTGTTGAGGTGATGTGCAGGCATTGTATTGAATTATGAAGCAGGTGTCCTTCTCCAACTTTACAGAGTTTATTCCGTTAATAGCAAACACACTAAAAGCGAGGTTCGGTTTTAAACACCGATTTTATTTCCTCTTCATTCATCTGTTAATAATTCAAAAGTACGTTGCGATACTCTTCAATATTCATGAGTTGAGGATGCTCATAGACCACTACAGTGAATGGGTGATTGTAAATCGATCCAAAGAGAATTTAGTCCTTAGGTGGCCCTTGCGCAAAATGTTTAGAATGAAGCGTTACAAGCTGAAAGTCATGCAGTAAGATCATACGCATATAAATTACTATTCTTTTGCGTATTCCTCAAGATTTAAACCTGTCCCGCTATCATTACATGATTACATATTGCATAGTAGTCGTTAAAAAAGGCCGCGTTACAGAGAGATTAGGTCTGCCGTGTTAACATTTCTAATCACGTCCGTGAGGTAGTCATCACATGTAAACTGATCCCCTAAGTCCGAAAGTGTTGAAAATTTATAGGTGACTTTTATAATTCCCGGAGTAGGGCTTCATGTTCACAATCCCTATTATACTTTCGTGAAATTTCCGTCCACAATGTAGGGAATATTGATACTCAGATAATCCTTGAGTGAATTAAATATCTTGGTTTCAGCTCTCTTAATGGGGTACTTTGCTGTAGTATTCAAGCGATTTTTCAATTTCCAAATGTCGCTGTGGTCGAAGAATTTCACTGTGCTAACAAGAGATAAGCCTCAGCAGTTTGAAAACAGCTCAGACAATACAGCGTGTAGCGAGTTAGGTTAACTTTTTATATTAAGAGCAAATTTAGATTTGATCGTGATAATGATTCTAGTATCTACAGGTGGTAGAATGAGTCTTTCTTGAGAGAGGATATCGCCATTTAATCGACCGCTTAAAATTCATGTGTTATTTGTACTTTTAGCTGCTTTATCTATATGCTCAGCTTCATCTTTGAAGACTGTAAAAAACACATGATTTGAGATGAGATTGATTAGCATACGGTCTGAATAATTAACAAAGTGTTCATATTATAGCTTCGTATAAGGAATAATTTAGCAGCTGATGCACCTAGTGAAGTTCCCGTTAAGATAGCACTTCAACCTGTTGAAAACATGTATCAGGAAATTTGATTCTGCGTATATACTAATATGGTCAATCACCGTTAGGAAGATCTGTACCATCAGGTTGAATGTCAATTTCTTTGCTATAAAAACACATTAGAGGTCTAAGTCACTTGATCAGAAGTGCCTGAATATGAACTCTAGAGGAACACATGTATTGGTATTCGAATGCCAGAGGATTAGATACTGAAAAAGTTTGGACTCAGCTAACGCTAATCTGTGGGTTCAATGAGAAGAGATCCAATCACTCTTACAAAATCAGGACTAGAAGGATGAAGGAAATGCATCCTGCATGTGCGAACACAATCAATAATAACATTTCATGAAAAACCTACCTATATAACAGCTCGTATAAAAAATTAATTCAGTGTAATAAATAGCAAATTAACAGTCACTACATTTGCTTTAGAGTTTTTCCGCTTAGTCTTTTATCTTTATGACAATCTTCTTGCCCCTCGACCTGACATTTTACGTCTTTATTTTTACGCTTACATATCAACATCTCATCTGAAACAATGCGGCAATACGTCTTTTTAATGCATGCACGAGATTATTTCCTCCCAATATTTTTAATATATTTTTAGTTTAATGTTCTTATATACTTTTTTACATATATTCCCCACCTCTCCTGAGTAGAGGCCTTTGCACTTCTCCATAGCTTGGCGAAAAAATCCACCAAGACCATACCCCCTCTGCATTTTGTTCCTCTGAATACCCGTTCTTCGTCCATTATTACAGGACTGTCTTTCTCTATACTATCTTTACACTGTGAGAGCATGTTAATGAATGAATGAAAAAATATATCTGACTACACCTTTATATATAATCCGTTGCTTATTACGCATCTGTTCTTTTCAATATCGAACTTTGCATAAACAAACGCTCCATCGTAAAGGGGAAGGGATTCCTCTCTACATCTTTATGATGCACCTACAAGTCACAAATTTGATCTATCAGAGGAAGTAATGAACATTTAGGAATGTTTATATAACTTTACTCTTCTTGGGAAAATATACTACTCTTAATAAAGAAGCTTTAGTATTACCTACATATTGTCTATATGGGCTCTAGGGCTGCAGCCCTCCCAAATTAAAAATGCCTAGGCAGAGGATGTTTGATGGAATATAAATTTGTCAAAATAAAGTGAAAAGAAATTTTTTTTAAACAATTTAATACATAAAATAGTAAATTAACAAGAAAATAAGAAAGACATCTTTGTTACCTAGCAAATTTTATGTACGATATTTTTTTCAATATATCCAATACTATATTGGGGCTCCTAATATTCCAGCTCAAAAAAGACCAACTTTATTATTTAGACAAATATGACAACTAAACAAGAAAAAGAATACCAATTTCCTATAGTAGTTTTTAGCAAGTCCAGTTTGGCTTTTTTTGAATTTTATGGCAACTTACCAGATTTGTTTCATATAAAATTGCATTTCAAACTTGAGGGAGTTGCTAGTTGTCATTAATGTCCTTCTGTACATATAAAATACATATATTAAAGACAAATAAAATACAAAGATTTAAAATTAAAATAAAACAGAATTGGAATGTGAGTTAATTATTTTTTTTATTAATTATTGTTATTAAAACTTACAATATGAAATATAAATAAATAGAAATACATTTATATGAATGCTATGATGATGATGATGTGCAGTCTTGTGATGTTAATTTGAATGTGAGCTTCCATATTCTTGTATAAAATTGCGTCTTGTATTTTTAAATTATGTTAACATTTAAGGGATAAAGTTTTATTTCGAATTTTGGCTCTGAAACTCAAAGAAGTAAGCCTCCCTTCCCATGTGATTTCTACAACAGCTCGTCCTCAACGTCCAGGCTAAGTTACTATATATATATATTATTATATATATATTATATATTATAGATATATATTATATATAATATATATATAATATTATAATATATATATTAATATATATATTATATATATATATATATATTATAATATATATATATATATTATTATATATAATTTATATATATTATATATATATATTATATTTAGAAAAATAGAAAATTTACTGTTTGTTATATATATATAATATATATTATATTAATATAATATAAATCTAATATATATAATATATATATATTAACTATATAGATATATATATATATATATTATAGTATAAAGAGAGAATGAGAGAGAAGAGAGAGAAGAGAGAGAGAGCAGTACTCTCTCTTTCTCTGCTTAAAAACAGAAAAAATATTGAGAAGAAGAGGAGAGAGGAGAGAGAAAGAGAGAGAAGAGAGAGAAGAGAGAGAGAGAGAAGAAGAGAAGAGAGAGAGAGAAGAGAGGACAAATCAATAGATACAGGCAATGACATTTTTTCGTTTTGGACACCTCGAAATACATTTTTTTAGGCCTTTGCATACAAATGTGTTCGAATGCATGCAATCGATATCTTTAAAAAAATTCTATAATTTATGCACACATTTACACAAATATAAAAACATTTAAGTATAGTCCGTATGAGGGTAATCCTATCAGATATTCATATTTTAGAAAAGATAATCGATTATATATTCCATCTAGTGTTTCCATTAAGTTCAAAATGTAATGTGTTTTAATTACAGACATAGCTTTTCGAATGCATGGCCAATCCGATAATTAAAAAAAAAAAAGTGTAATTTAGCATACACATAACATATAAATATATTTACGAGCATGAATAATACATAACTATAATATATATATATTATATATATATATATATATATTTATATATATAGTATATATATTATATATATAATATATATTATATATATATATAATTATATATATATATATATATAGATATATATAGAACTTCGCTTTAAAAAAGGATGGTAACCGATATATATCGAACGACGATGTAATCGATGTTTTTCGTTATTTCAAGCAATATAGAGCGACAAGGTTGCCAATAAGTTTTTTATTTTTCTAAACTAAAGTAAACCCCAGATTAAATCGCCAAGATGTCAAAGAGTCAGGGTCTCTCGGCCTCAGCGGGGACGACGGGGACTTCGTCCCCCCCTATGTCCCACCGTCGGCTCGAGCCCTTAATAAAAATAAATATAAAAAAAAATGAAAACAAAATTAAACATATAAAATTAACATGATATAAAAAGCAACTTGTGGCAACTTTTTCTCTTCTATTATTGGAGTTTAAGTTAACACGTCCACAGTGTTGGATTAGACGATTAGGGGGTTCAGCGATATTTCACGCACTCATCCACACATTTTAATGTCAATCCTTTTCAAAGCGGAAGATTCCTCATATATAGTACCTCACTAACTCACCCCACTATACCTCACCGCGAATTTATATATATATATATATATACTCACACCCCTCTAGTTTATGATATAATATTATTATATATATATATAATATATAATATATATATATATATTAATATATATATATATTTATATATATATATATAATATATATATATATATATATTCATATACTTATACCCCTCCACGCCAAGTTTACACGAGCCGCCAGTATTACTTACATATTGATGATCAATTATATGATAACATAAGCCATACCCAGGATGACTGCAGCATTCGAGATATGTATCATGTATAATGCATACCTCGGTTAGGCGTCGGTCTTTTGATTCATGCCAACGGCAAGGGTTTATTCTCCACAGATAGTATACTCTCTTAACATAGAGGAGTAATCATGAGTATATCCAGCCAGCATTCACGTTACGAATATGTTTTCGTGCCACTTTGACGCGTCGCAGAAAAAACGTATTCACGGTCTCGCAGGTTTACACTTACTTTTGATCTTAAAGTATTATTACTTTTTCTTCATAGGTACGCATTTCAGTTTTGTTTAACCAATTCCTTACACATAATACTCACATCAAAGAGGTCGATTAAATAGAGCCGAAAATAGCAGGCAACCGATTTAAAAATATAGCTCGCACGCAGAGCAAAATTCTCCAAAGAAGTCATTCTCTTGTACAATGTTGTTTCGTATCACCTTTTTCGCAATTGTAGTCCTTTTTAGATCACGAGTTCTTCACTTGTAATATAAAGGCGTTTTAGATTTGGCAAGTTTTTTTCCAAATCGAAGGACGTTCTTGAGTTAATTTTCGATGAAAAATCAAATGAACATTCTTCAGTTTTGAGATTGTTCATTTTACAGCAAAGACCTAAGCCTATAAAGGCTATTAATTAGGATTTTTAGTGTTATAGTTTACTTATATATATATATATATGAGATATATATATATATATATAATATATACTATATACTATAATATATTATATTATATAATATTTATAATAATATATATATATATTTAATATAAATATAATAAATATAATATACTATAATATATATAATATTATATTTATTAATATATATCATTAATAATATATTATATATATATATATATATATATCTATATATATATGTTATAAAAAACGACATGTTTGAAACATGATCACTTCGAGTGGCGTCACAACAACGATAATAAATAACAGAGAAATAAAATTTCTCAAGTTTGTAATTTTTTTAAAAATATTATTTCACCAGTTCTTATGAAATAACATAATTAATATCTTTCGAAGGTTAAACAGTTATTCGAAACTTGTGAAAACATAAAAAAACATTTTTTTACATTCATGACGTCACAACTCAGTCAAGAAAAGTAAAGAACGTGAAGACCGAAAATTAGCAACCTTGTGGATGGAAGAAAAATTCCTGATTTCGCTAGAAAATTTACTTCCGTTTGAAAGAATAATTGACAAATCAAATGAGAAAGTGAAGAACTTCTTCCGTTTAGAAGAATTCTTCAAATCAAAATACGCTTAGTTCAACACATCCATACACTTCTGTACCCACCATCCAAATAGATTGTGAGGTAAATTTTCTATGTCCGTATTAAATATCATTTCACATAATCCTACTTCGTTTACCTCTTTGTAGCTATAGGATTCATTAACACAGTTGTAAAATCCGATAGTTTATTATCAGGATGTAAATCCAAAGAGGCTGAAGACGGAAGTTAAAAAAAAGTGGTCTACACTCTCCATATTATAATGACAATGATTAATGATTTTAACTTCCACTTGCATTTATATAATATATAAAACTTGCAGATATCCTCTCCATTTCACCAGATACTGTTTATTTTCCCTGCCTCCGTAGCTAATATTTTTTCACATTTTATACTCGTGAGTTTACAGGGTTGAACCTACTTATTTGTAATTCTAGCATCATTGGGAGCTTTCTTTTTATTTTTATCACCATCTTAAATCCTCCAATAATATAACTGTTAAACTATCACGTCGAAGTTCGGATATTGTTAACTTAAAACCTCCGTTAGCATCCAGTCTCATATCCTTTTCTAATCTTGCTTCTTACAGATCGAGAAGCAGACTCTTACATAGTCATTCACCTTTTTTACCGAATTTCTTTATTTTGTATTTCTTTTCATACAGATGGTTCTAACAGCCTCTAGTTATTTGACATTGCTAAAAGGAGTTGTCTGTATAGTTCTATGGTAAGATCTGTTATAATCAAAGAAGATTACTTTTTATAATCAATATATTTAAAAAGTAGTTCATTTTAGTACAAATACCTATACAATGCGCTCTTTAAATAGTACGCTGTACATCTTCCCAACTAGTAGCTGCTTTGTTTACTGAAAATGTATTGTAATAGCTTATACCATACTCCCAAAGCAGCTTCTGAAACTCTCGCCCCTTGAATTTCCATCCTAATCTGCCAAAAGATTTAGGTGTTCTCGCTTCATCCTTTATAATTCAAGTACAGCAATCGGCAACTGTAGCTGATCTTTTATCTTTTAGGGTTTCAACCATAAGTATCTAGATTATACGTCAATTGTAAAAAAGTATATACTGAAAGCCTTCATTATAAAGAGCTGTATAATCATCTCCGATAATCTAACTGCCAATATCTATTCGAGCTTGCCGAGATATGTTGCCTGTAGAAATTTTTTCTTTACAGGTTTATGTAGCAGAAATTGCCTTCTTCACCTTCCCAAATACGCTTTTAACTCTTTTTTTCTCGAATTTAATACCCGTAACATTAAAGCAAAGCACTAGGTAAACCCGCCAAAACTATTTGTGTCCCTCAGATTGACAGTAATACTTAGAACTACTTCCTTGCTCCATGTTAGATACTGACACACGCGTAATATGTTATAATATATATATTATATATATATATATTATATATTATATAATTATATAAAATATTATATATATATAATATATTATATAATATATATATTATATATAATTATAGTATATATATATATAATATATATATATATATAAGTTAAAAGGAATTGAAGGAAAAAATTTAAATAACATTTATTTATATACAAAACAGTTACAACTAAATAAACATATGATAATACATTTATATTAGGATTTAATCACCTATGTTTTATATAAGGTGTTTCTTACTCTTCTCTGTAACACGTTTTAAATTTATTGTATGCGTAAGAAGGCGCTGAGGACTTGAATCAGTTCTTGGCGTAAAATTTTGGATATTATCCAAGTCTGCTAAATCGCGTTGTATTTAGAATTAAACTTCTAGAGAAAATTAATCATAGTCTGAAGTCTTGTTTGATAATTCCATTCCACCTTTTAAGCAACCTTTTCTTCCATACGATGAGAGTCAGCTATCAAAATCCACAATATTTGACCATTTAACTATTTCATCATCAATTACGATCTGCCCTGTTTCATTCAAAGTTAATTGGTCTTTTTAAATATTATATAAAGCTATTCCTGATTTACTCACTCTATTAGGTAAGCTTCTCCTCTGGCATATTTTTAAATTTACTTCATTTTTTCACTTCAAGTTTTACTTCATTAGGTATATCTACATCATCGGTTAACGGGTTACGTAGGGACGGATGTAGGTGCAAGTCTTTAAGATCTATCAATTTTTGTATAGCCGCCTGATATAAGATGCGTTTCTCATGGATGTTAATGTCTGAATTTAATATCCTGTACACCTCTTTCTCATATTTGGTTATCTGTTCAACTTTAGGATCATATAAGTTATGAGGTGAGGCTGCTGGAAAGATAATGAGTCGTTCACAATATAAGAATTCTGTTGGTGCAACTGGTTGCTGATGTGAAAGAGGGTGTAATGTCAATGCATTGGGCTATAATATCTGCGTGTATGGGGGTTGTGAATAATGAAACTGTGATTGTGGATTTTGCCAGTAGTGTCGACAATAACTGGCCAGATTGAGGGTGGTATGAATTCTGAGCGAATGAATTCTGTAAAGCTTCATATTATTACTTCATTTTCTCTACTCATTTATATGGAAGTTACAGCAACCTTTTCATTATGGGCTAACCACTTAGTTATCAGAGGAGCAACGACTGTAGTAATTTCTTTTTATATGATGACTCTCCTCCTCATCGTAGTAACTTTCTTTTGATATTTTCAAATTTTTAATGGTGAGGAAGATAATATTGTTTCTAATAACGAGTCAGCTTTTACTTCTGAAGCTTGTTAAAGGACATTTCCTTTTATGAAGTTTAAACAGACTTCACAACACACTGAGAATTTCTCATCCTCATGAATAGTTTACGTTTTCAGATGTTATTCAACTTTTAAATTTTTTTCATAAGAGGTATAAATACTTTGCAACTAGCGCACTCATTATTCAGGTATGTATACAGATTCTATCTCATAGGGAAGAATGTTGGTACGGAGCAGCACTCTTGTGCGTGTTTTGTGGTGAAGTTCACACATCCAAAATAGCCGCTGGGGATCGATAGTAACCTCTTTAATATATACTTTGCAGAACTCTTCTTGAAGAGGAAACATTTGAGTTGCAAACATTAATTGACTCATGTCTTTCTCTGTCCCAAACAACAGAGTAATACTGTGTTTTAACAGAAAACCTTCGCATATGCTGGTGCTTTATGAAAAAATCTGCGTTATGAAAAACACAGAAATATTTAGATGGTGAGAAAACGGTGAATGCTATTCCAAATTCAATTTGTGCTAATTAAAATCATCTCAATACTAATAATTTTGTGGCCTGTGATATATTGTCCAAGCGATCTTAATATCGTATATGCCTTCACATGAAATGAATTCACATCTTATATTCTTTTTAATTTTCCTGATAAACATTAATAACACCATTATTAGTTTATACGGGTTGTGAGTTTCAAAAATCAATATTTCACATATTTTCATTTAATAAAATATTAATAATGAAGGTTATTTTAACCACTAAACCTTATTGTGCCCAGCGACTCAATATAATAGACATGTATATGCCGGAACTCGGAACGATTTAATTTCTTACACATTCTCAATATATTAGTATCATAGATATAATAAGATAATAGAGTTTTAATTAAGCAGTAAAGCAGTAAACAAAGTAGCATATACTAATAATCACCCTTATATGTATAGTAAATAACACTTCACTATTATATATTAGTGATATAATTATAATCAGCTCATTTATCAGCTATTATAAGGGCTGTTTAAAGTATATGTTTTTATAAAATTTCGTACATACAATTTATTTAAAATAAAAAATAGTTTATAATTACAATAAGAAAACTCTTGTGTGAGTGTGTATGTATTTTTAATTCTTATTATTATATATATAAAAATACAGAAAAGTATTAAAACAAAATATAATAAAGAAATAAAGTTATTTAAATAACATAAATATATAATATAAAAATGAATAAATTAATAATAATATTAGTTAATAATATATTAGAATGTTAAAGACTAGTCAAGCATGAAGTAGTATTATTAATTAAACAAGTAAAGCAGATAGAGTATAACAGTAAATCATTGATAAGTTAATAAGCAGTATAACTAAGCAGAAAGTTAAGCTCATAGTATTATATAAAAACAGCATGAGTAAAAGCAGTAAAGTCTCAGAAAGTTTTAATATACTCATAAAACATTGTAAGGTTTATAAAGCTCAAGTAAACAGATGAAGTATATAGATAACATAGTTATATAGCAGAGAGTCTAAAATCTATATAGTGAGCAGAGAGTTGAAAGCAGTTAAAACTAGTGAGCATGAGTTAAGCGGTTATAAAATAATGAGTGCATGAATGTGAAAGCAGTATTAAAACAGATGTATATAGCCAGTATAAAGCAGAAAGTAGTAAAGAGTTAATAAGAGTAAAAACAATAGAGCAGACTAATTACCCCTATTAGACTGTTATAAATAACACCTCTATTTGTATTTTACTGTCTTTTACTGCTTGAAGTATGTTAATAAGTATATGTTTTTAATAAAATATGTTTTAAGTTAAATAATAAAATTGAATAATTGAATACTTCATTAGTAGATTAATTTTGAGAAATCCTTATTTAGATATAGTATACATATATTTAGATAATTCTAGTATATATTTTTTTCACGTTATATCACGCCTCACCTAGGAATTGGTGGGGAATGTCACGTAACTGCTACAGCTCTAGCTGTGACGTGATATTACTCGTCTGAGCAGCATTATATTACACGCCTGAGCCAGAGACTGGCCTAATCGGACGATGACGACCGAGTTCGCAAAGTACTCTGCGCTGCCGGAGGGGCAATAGCGCTGTGTGAGGAGCACGCTCGGGGTTCGCTAGCCAGGGTTTCACCTGCGAGATAAAAACGAGGGCACACATACGGACTACGGAATTCGCGCGTTTATACCGGCTCACAATATTCGTGTCTCCCAAACTGTATTTAGCTGAAATAAACATCCACATATTAATAATACTTTAATATAAAAAAATGTAGATTGCTGTTGGTTAGTATAGTTGATATGATAAGTGTATAAATACTAGTAACTTTTATATTGAGATATGATCTAATCTCTACTATGTATAAGTTCACTCGGTCTGCTCTTGATGTTAGCCTTATTATACAGTTATCTTATCTATCTAAAGTGGCAGACTCGCACATCTAAAAAACATCGTAGGGTGCTGTCTAATCTTAGGCGCACTAATAAGTAAGTTTCATTATTACGAGCAAAGATGTTCTATGAAAAAAAGTGAGCGACCAACAGTTTGGCACTAATGTGGCAGCTCACTTTTGGACTACGGTAATGTTTCCACTCCACTTTCCGCTACGTTCGCACCTCCGCTGCCACTCCACGCCCACGTAGATAGCATACTACATATGATCATCGATTATTAAGCAAATTCAAATGTAAGCAAATACTACTAAATACACTATATAAGTGATAAGTAATGTTGGGCAACTTCATTGACAACATCATATTAATAGAATAAGCAATTTTAGAACACTTATGATAAGTAAACAATATAATCAACTAATGAAATAAACATGAACTCAATAAATGTTACGTTAATTTTTTTAGAGCTCAAGAGAGAAACACTTTATTCCTAAAAGGTTTGGAGGGGTTAAGAACTTTTGCTTTTGGGTAGGCTCAAAAGTGAGGGTATAAAAATATTTCACAAAGATACAAAAAATTGAAGTATAAAAACCAATACAGAAGAGTTTTAGAAATATTTAATTACTAATCTAGGGCTAATTCCAACATCAACCCTGGTACCCGCTTTGAGAAATACAAAGAAGGGTCAATAAAGCGACAGATGATGTAACGCCACAGGATTGACTCACTCGTTAAACAACATATTGCAGGACATAACACGCAATGCTATAAAAATTAGCGGATGTAATAGCACACACACTAAAGCATCAAGAATAGAAAAGAGCATTGACACCAATAGCGAGGCAATAGAGCGACAAGTCACCCTTGACAGACAAAAGAGGTTGAAGAAGGGCAAAATAAAATGTCAAAACGTTGTGTGCTTACAGGGCTGAAGAGGCAAGGGTGACACAGAACTGGAAGTGAGCTTTGAAGAAGTGTGTCAGATGGCACTCAAAGTGGTATTTAATACTGTTGAGCAGTGGACGATATCTCGAGAGAGATGTGAGCTTAAAAATTGATTGCGAGACTAGAGTAAAAGCAAAATGAGGTAGCCTATATAAATGTGAACAATTAGAGCGACACATAAAAAATAGCGACAGGCACAAGCTGGAAAGACGAGAAGCAAGCAGACAGAAGGAACCTAAAATAATTTACACGTGACTCACAAAATTAGTAATACCTCAATGTAAAGACCATAAGGGTAATATTTGGTTGCGAATAATAGGTGAGTGGGTCACAATAATAGGACCCAGGGAGACCTAATAATGGTAGGATCCAAAAATTAGTTATACCTTGAGTAGCTCAATACTATACCACGGTAATACTACAAAGTTATATATATAGGAACTCAAGATTATAGATAAAATGACCGATGGTTATAAGTCGAAGATAAGATAGCGGAGCATGTAAAAAATAGCATATGATGATTCGAGTATATATGTCATATTTTCCATTATCGATGTCAATAATATAATGGTAAGACCTTACATAATATATAAATGGGCCATGAAGACCACATTGACGAAGAGGGATAGGAATCAGCTCGAAAAAAATAACCCACGTACGCAGGGACTAGAAAATTTAGGCGCAGGCGCCGAAAAGAGTTCGAATAGGAGCCATGTATTACTACATTTAGCTTATGCTTTCGTCTTGCTTCGACGTTGATTCGGACTGATTAAATTACACGTGTGAGAGACTGACGTGGATTTGTTCTCACACGTTATACTATGAGCACGAACTAACTCTCTTCTTCGAAGGTATATTGGTTGTAGTCTCACCTCTCAAAAAAATTAGGGTGTATATACCGAAAATAAGTATATAGTGAGGTAGCATACTCAAATATAAATCACTCGCGTTTTACGGGCCCTCACAATAATTACCCTAATAGGATAATAATATAAAGTGATAGGTGTGGTACTAATAATAAAAGGCAAGCTACCAAAAATAATAGTAAAGCCATAAAAGTAGGTTAAGCAAAGGGAAAAATTCTATAGCTATATATATATAGAGCTCAAGTAATAAAAAGGTATACAAGTGACTTATTATATATGAGTAAATAAATCTAACGTGAGAGTGAAAATTTATTATGCCCACTAGGTTCCGAAATATGATAACCGCACTCATTACACTATATATATATATATAATACTATACTGTATACTATATTATTATTCCTCCTCTTGATTCTTTCTGCTTCATTTTTTTGCTTGTACATACTCCAGTTCCTGATGTCGAAAAAGAAATAATATAAAATAAATCTAATATATAAGTGTGATAGCTCATACACTAAGGTTAATAGATCAAGTTGTATAGTATAGACACTAAATTGAGTTGTGCTATATAAATAGTACTAATATAAATAAAATAAGTAATTATGCTAACTTATGCTGAAAGTGTATGAAGAAACAATGAGATAGTGGAGTAGATGTTTATATACTCTCTAGAAGTAGGGAATATACTGCATAAACCCAGATAATTGAGTTACTGCTGTCCTCAGATTAGTGTACCAGCTGACCATGATAGTCGTAGAAAGAAGTGTGGCCCAATGTTGTATACTTATTCATGACTTATAAATGATGGTTAAAGAGCTAACCTCATATTCCTCCCAAACTATTGAAAAAGAGCGAAGCTAAAAAATTGTTATTTATGAACTATCTCCAGGCTTACGCTGACTATGAGACCCCATGAGAGAGATGTTTCCGGACAGTATTTTAGTAACCATTGGCGAAGCTCTGCGTTCACATACAACTAGCTCTCTCATAGGACGAGAGTGGGGTCCAAAAAGGACCAATACGGAACTAATTATAGGAAAAGCCCAGTATGAGATATTCCTGTGAATTGAAGATACAAGTCACGAACGTGACTTTCAATCAAGCATGTAACCAAATCGTCCTCTTGAAAACAAAATAGTGTCTATTCGTGACATACTATATGCCTCGAAAAGAATTTGGTCAAACATCACTCGAGATGGGAAAGTGGTTAAGGCTCATATGGATGCGGAGTATGAAAGTAAAGACTATGACTCTACAAAATTCCAGGAATAAGAAGTTGATAAGGTGTGAATTGTAGCTCTATCTTAATTTCCTTCGAATAGAAGAAAAATATTAAATACTCAGGTGCAATAATATAGAATTATATAATGAATTAAGATAAGTTTTCCTCATAATTAAATAGTTATATAATAATTAATAGATATTAATATATATGTAATGATATATAGATATATAATAAAAGATTATATTATTATTAATATAATTATATCATAAATATGAGATATTAATATTAATTAAAGAGAATATTATATTATATTTAATATATATTATAATATATATATAGATTATATTATATAGCTATATTATAGATAATAACTAAGTTATATATTTAATATTCCGTCATTAGGTGAAGAACGTTGCGGAATAAAATCGGTGTTTGAAGGATCACATCAAGGGGATTCACTAGTGAAGGGAAGTCTGTCTCTAAAAAACGGATGTGGTAGTCATCAAATTAATCATACCACAAAGTAATTTTGGACATTAGTTGTCATATGATGATTTAAATGCGTAAATATTGGACTAGAGTTGTAAAGTTGACCGTTGACTAACTCATATAATTAAATTGAAAATGTGATGTTTGTGCACTCTATTTTAATTCTTATATTAATATATATATTAATATATATATTATATATATATAATATATAGAATAATATATATTATAATTAAATATATTAATATATAATTATAATATATATATATATTTATAGTATATATATATATATATATTATATATATATATATATATAACTATATATTATATTATTATATATATATATATATATATCACTTAGCAAGCTGTTATAGCAACGCCATAAATACATATAATACACTATTTACGACATTGCTGTGAAATAGATTATCCAGCGGATTAGGTATTATTAGAACTACTTAGTACTATGAAAGAATAGCTATAGTCAATGTATATAATATAAATATTATAAAGTCAAATAACTAGCTTGACTTAATAGCCAAGATTGAAAATATGTAATAAAACACATTAATAAACGTATATTGATTTGTAAAAAAATATTAGTATATGTATGTATTATAATACGTGAGTAATTTATATATTTCAGACTACTTCTGTCAGTATTGCGTTAACGGAATGGAAATGAATTGGTTTGCAGGTTTGGACTAAAGTAAATCCACTTATATTTAGGTCCTTTCAGAGTATCGTAATGTTTTTGCCGCTGGCCAAATACTAAGTACAGAGAGTTAGGAGGTTGGCGCAAGATTAAAATGTGTGTGCTGGAAATGAATGTGAGGGATGGCAAGGTGCCCCTCGCGTCCTGGGATGTCCGTATAACCGCTGAATCAACTGTCTGATACACAGCGTGTAACTTACAGACAGTTATTATTCAGTGAGTGAATTATCAACCTATATGTAACATGTTTAGAGCCTAGTTAGTATGAGAGTATAATTAATGATCTAGCGGACTTCTAGCTTCCGCGATGTAAGAAAGAATATAAAAATATTTGTACGTAACAGCCGAATCCAAGGACTACCATGTTATTACTGAATAAATCAGAAGAGATAAAAAAACATGAAAAGACCTTGATTAGCCTTGCTAGAAAGTAAGCATACACATAGCAAGCATTGTTGGATGAAAGCATCACATCGCTCAGTATGTGTTGTCGAAAAAATTGTAATAGGACTTTTCGGTATTTCCGCATATTGATTACTATGTCATGTGAATATACTACGTACCTATATGCTAATGACTTCCACCCTAACTGTAAGATAGACCACTGTGTTCTAAAGAACTAATATTATATATTAATATATATTAAGAGCCAAATTTTTTAAAATTAAAGAAAAAATAGAAAAATGTATTCACCTTGGGTAAAATATAGATGTGCGAAACCGTGGCTAAATGATTCTGTCACCGGCACAGTACACACACGTGCACGACGAACTATCGCTCATTGATAGACAGAGGACTCTAGGGAATAAAAATATGCAGCGTGTCTTCAGATCGATAAAATGACCAGGCTTGTTTGATAAACAGTTTCTACATAGAGAAGGCTATCCTCTAGACAATTACCCTTAAAGTAACCCAGGAGACCCAACGAACCTACTCAACCGAACAGCACGTTGGACAGTAGCTATACCCAAGATCTTCCATGCATTGGTCTGAGTACACTGTGAACATTGTATATAGTTAAGAGATTCTAAATTGCGAATGGTGTTATTGTATTTGAATATGTAAATATTTAATATACTTTCATCTTTAGTTAAGGTAACGAGACGTATACTACTAAGAATCTCTATATTCGATTCCAAAAGCTAATATTTTAAGTGATTTAACAAACTACAAAAGTTATTAGTATGTTTTCATTTTTAATTCAGAAGATAACAAGATAATGGCAAGTACCGAAGAAAAGATATAACGTACAGGAGGATCATACTAATAATTATTGACAAATGTATTCCCCAGAATATTTGCAAATGTGAAAATGTGTTAGATTAGAGGAGAATAAGTCTTCGAATAAGACTAGGAGAAGGAACTTGCGTAATATATTATAGCTTTTGTATAGCATATGATATTCTAGAATAAACACCAACTTAAACTACTGTTAATTATAATTATTAACTTTCCAATGAAACTATAATTGACAAGTGCAAATTATAGACAGAGGGCCAAAACTACCAGTTAAAAAGTACGTCCTCCTCGAAAGGCTTTATATCTGTGGTAATAGAGATTAGGTATCTGTGGTAATAGTGATGGAGATAGTGTAAGCTCCGGTAGGTATGGAAGACCTTGAGATAAACCACAACGTAATACTGCATACAATAAAGATAACCAACTATTATATTATGGCAGCAGTTATTCGATCGTTAAAGAGATGAATTATTTCACGAAGTCTCTGTGTAATATAAAAAAAAGGGGAAGTCTCACAATCAGATAATCACCCTCGACCGAATCCACATAGTAGAATAAGAATAGAACCATCTATGGTCTGGCATTCTAGACTTTCTCACCCAAGGTAGAATACTATGTACACCATGGCTAGTTGAGGCAATTCTGTCTACAGGTGACCGAATCTCTCGCCTCGGAAGAATAAACACTCGATGCTGCTTCACCGTGGAATCCAAATTCTTAATACTTGAAGTAGGCGCAAATTTATAAAAAAATCAGGGATAGAGTAGTAATTATTCTCTCTAGAGTAGTAATTATTCTCAATACCGAAAGAGACACCGTAATCTAAGATTATTTCTTCAAAGTTGAAAATTTAGTAATAATTATGTCGGACAAGGGGAACAAAATAGGTTTACTTAATAAAGAAAATTACCTTATTAAGGCAAAATCTCTACATGAAGATACCAATACTTACACTGAACTCGTTACGAACCCTCTGAAAACTTCACAATCTTAATTCGATAAGAAATTAAAATATATTTTAAAAGATCATCCAAATTTAGCAAAGAAATTCACAACCTATTTACTAATGTTAGTTCACTTCTACGGAAAACCAAAAATCCATAAAGTTATAATGTTCTGTTGTGACCAATCACCGTAGCCAATACAAATAGTTTAATATATAAGCTAGCTTCATGGATTTCCAAACAACTTACTTCTTTATTTTGAAAAATTTCCGGTTTCGCATTTAAGAACTCTTTAGTTTGTCAAGAAAATTCATAAGATAAATTTAATTAAGCGGGAAAATTTTCTTAATTTTCGACGTGGTTTCTTTATTTACTAATGTGCCTCTGCATTTAACTTTCGAACTTTTGGAAGAGTATTTCACTTCTTCAAATTTTGATTTACCTGTCAATTTCAGAATATTTAAAATACTATTAAAATTGTGTATCTCACAAACATTTTTCCAATTCGAAGATAGCTTTTATTAACAAATAAATGAACTAAGTATGGGTTCGCCTTTTTCAGCTACACTAGGTAATATTTTCATGGAGCTGTTCCAAAGGAAATTTCTTCCAAGCATAATTAATGATTTTTTTTATCTGGTATAGTTATGTTGATGTGTGTTTAGTTTATGAAATACTTTTTAATTGTTAAGTATATATATATATATATATAATATATATATATATATATAATATATATATTAATAATATTATAATATAATAATATATATAATTATATATATATATATATTAATATATATTAATATATATATTATATAACTATATTATATAAAATATCCTTAATCAATTAGTTAAGATATAAAAATTTCGTAGATATAGTTTATTAAGTTGTGATAAATACTGAATCTTTAAGTTCTCTCAGTATATACCCTCAAATATTTACATATAAGGATAATCTAATAAACAACACTTCATAATATAAATATATATAGTTTAAAATTATGTTTAATGATAATACTATCCACATCTAGTCAAATCCACAATATAATAATGACATCAAACACTCTAATGATAATAATAACAAGAAAAAATATGATCTAATAAAAATAACAGTAACTTAGTATTTCTCGACAATAAAAAGTTACACAGATTCTTAGAAATAAAGTGAAATGTATTTGAGAAGACTTTATACCTCATATAAATTTTCTACTTGATTAAGTTTCTGATGTGATATATGTTCAATATGTTTTTTTGGGTAATTAATATTTTTAATATAGGTTTTTTAGTAGTGTTTTATGTATACTACTATTTAAGTGTAAGAATTACATATATAGATACTTTAGGTTAAGTACTAGTATAATTAGATATAAAAGTATCTATTCCTAAGTGATTTTTAATAATTAGTTATATTTACCTACATATTCTAGTTCGAAATGAAAAAAATTTCAAACGCACCGAGATAGCTTACTATTTATATAACACATAAATACATATTAGTAATACTATTTAGAAGTCGTACAGTCACTTTCTGGCCCAGAGTGCACAAACGAGTCTCTAATTAGAAAATTAATACAGAGATACCTTCTTAGGGATAACAAAAGCAAAAAGGCCATAGTAGCCCAAGTGTCCTCAGATAAAGACGTTAATCCTTCACCGACATTACCTTTCACCTCCCCCAAAACAACGATAGCAGCTCATATTAGAGCACGTTTAATACCAATCTCGAAAAGAAATATTATGTAATACCCTCCGATGGTGGAGGAATGTGCGACAAATCTAACATTACACATTAAAAAGGAGGAAATAGTTAGTTCAGCGAAAAGTGCAGAATAAAAAATTAAACTCGAATCCTCACATTTACATTACCGGAAATTCAAACAACAAAATAATGATTGAAAATCAGGCATCTTTCTTAATGATTCGACATTATTATGTTAGTCGTAAGGATGAAGTATACTTATGGTTTGATCATCAACTTGGTCAGGCGACATGGGGAATTTACAATTTAGTCAAATTAAGGGGCAATTTAGTCAGCATAAAAAATGATATTGAGAGGAAGCTTGAATACTATGAAAAGGTGATTTGTCCCCACAATAATGGCATCAAAGAAAATTCTAAGGGGTATAAATTTTTAATTGCATAAAGCATGAACATCTTTCACGATAAGGACAAATAAATGATGTTTTTGGCAACGGAAAGGTAGTCATTACTTCTAAATCATTCGTAGATCTATAGATGTGACTAGCGAGACTTATCTAATCCTTTTGACATAGAAAATTTGTTTACGTCCAAAAAAATATAGAGTTTCAGAGTCTATGGACATATGGTAAGCAGAGGATTAGATCTCGAATAGTAAGGATCTCAAGTTTCCTTGACCTTATGAGAAGAAAATTCATAATTTCACGTTTAGATCAAGATACAAAAAGGAATCTATTTTGCACTAGCTAATCCATTACCAAAATGGATACACCACCCACTCAACAAACCTAAAAAATATAAATATCGGACTCTAACTCAACCACAGTCAAGCAGTTCGCTATAATGCTCTTAATGTAAGAACCTAAAGTTGAAAAAGAGAGCAGTCACCAAACACCTAACGATTGAGGAACCCTATACAATCTCACACCCACAAAATACTTCAATCGCGTAGCAATCGATCACAACAGGAGGTCTATGGTTCCACTGCTACTGAAGATATGGTACTCAATAAACTGACAGAAAGATTTGATACGAGTAACCTTCATTGCGTTCACTCCCCATATTTACGAAACGTGACGGCTAGAGCGTTATTTTTATGAATATGTATAGAACGACAAATACACATTCAGAGTCCCTATGTATGCCAAAAGGATCAGTTTTTATTGCACAACTTATTGAATAAGAGAATCACGGATAAATATGTGATCACACTTATGAAATCTCGCTTATGGACTTTTCCTTCATATTCAGATATATAATGAGAATGATTTGCAGAAAATTGTAAGAAAAACTCTATTTTTGCAATTATAAGTATGTGAGGTCTATTTAGAAGATGCTTTAAGTGTCTCACGCTCGTGTACAGATAAGATTTATATACATATTGACATAGTATCTACTTTTTAAAAATGTGTACCACAATTCTTACTTCAGAACTCCATCATATAGTACTAATAGATAAGAATCTTGAGAAAGAGCAGCGAGAAAAAAATATTTCAACGCCCCGAATACTGAGATTCTCACGTCCTTGATAAGCCCTCTGATCTAATAGGCACAGAGCATTTAATCTCTAATTTATTAAAAAATAACAGTACTGAATACGTATCCAAATGCACACATAAGACCCGATAGCTTTACATACGGAGTACAGATTCTGGATTCTCTTAAAGAGAGAATATAACATTAATCATAGTCTAGGAGATCGGTCCCTATTCGTTAGAATAGAGCATCATAAATCACACCAATAATAAACCAAAACCCACACACCCCCAAACACTTAGGACGCTCAATTAATGCTCAGAAAGACGAAAATATAACCACTGAAATATAAAAAATCCTACTACCTTAGCAGCTGCTACGCGTATCTGCAGCAACTAACTCTAATAATTAAATCACGACAAACATAACAAAAACTCCTGAAATCCCAAGACGATTATGTCTTCAGTAAACCAAGATACGTGGAAGCGCCACATATTCACTTAAAGAACGAACAAATAAAATCAAGTGCACCTCGATCGGCAGTCTGTCTCCACAAATGATTTTTTTCACCTATATCAAGTTCACGAATTATAGTTCATTACATAATCGACCAAACATTCAATCTCATATCTCTACTTTCCACTCTCAGTAAAAACTACCCGGGATACGTAAACCTCATGAGAAATAAAAAGAGAGGGGAATACGAAAAATCTTAAAGATACTTCTGTATTAACCAACTGTCCTTGGAATTGACAGTTTCCAAGTTAGTTATCACTTAGATACTTAAGTTGAATCTACTGATGTATCAAATTAAATATTCTAACATCATTCTCACTTAGGCACACAGTTATGAGTGGAGAGACTATTCACATCACATGAAAAATAAGTCTAGTATAAATAGTAGATGAATGGATTATCCACGAAACTGCCTAATGAAGCGAACCTTCCCTAATATATCGTGAGTGTTAATGCTTTGATGGATAGGTAAATATCTCAGAACAATCTAAAGATGAATTAATCTAATAAATTAGATAATACCAACATAATAAATAAAAAATAATATTATAAGAATTAGAAAATGCACATAGATGCAAGATGAATGTATAACTGATTTAGATATAACAATAATAATTAATTAAACATAAGGGAATAATAATCTTTTACTGATTAAAAAACCAAATATAATGATAAATATGTTGGCATGACAAATAGAGTTAATGTATGACAACATACCTTACAGATGCAAAAAAAAAACAAATTAAAATCCAATTTCAATATACAATCTTCCAGTATTAGATGCAAGAAATTAACGAAAGAAAGGGCTAATTAGAGAAGTCTGAAAGAACAATCATTAATTTGCCTGTACTTGAAATAAGATATAAATAAAACGAAATTAGATAGCGTCGTATCAGAATCTATACTTTCTGAAGAATTAAGACGCTTATATTCAAATGACGGGATAAACAACAATGCCACCAATTCTTCAAAGAAATTGATAAGTGAATCCATACAACTGATATTTAATGCAATGTAATTTCTGAAAGTGGCTACTATTATAATAAAAAAAAAACAGATTGTGAGAAATACATATATTATTTAATAAAAAATATCATTATTAATAGTAGGATTGTAATATAATTCTCTCAATGATATTCCTTCTACTCAAATATACTAGTTTAGAAATTTGACCATCTCCATAGCCAGTAAATGTAGGCCTTAAAGGACATGTTACAATCCGATTTTAAACTGCAGTAAAGTATAATATTATAAAGAGTAGTGGATTTGACATGTAGATATCTTCTTTAAAAATATTCTAATTGTACCATAGGAAGTTATTCAATATATTTAATGAGTACTACTATAATACTTTAATATCCTTCATAAAATATTTGTAAAAAATAATTACCCAATTACATATTATAAATGTATATTTAGCGCTACCAATCGATAGGAGAATTCCATGATTCTGATTCTTCCTCGCATATTATTAAGAATCAAACAAGAGATAGTCGTAATCTTCAATACAGAGATGGATCAAGACAAAATCAGATACAGGTAATTACTCAAATTAGGTATGATAAATAGGAGTTAATATTAAATATTCAATCATGGGCTTTTTTGGTTGTGTTGGTTCCTATCAAATTTAAGAAATTCTTGCTTATATCCAAATTAACGATGTGAATGTGTTAAGGAGAGGGAATTATACGAATTAAATGAAATCTGCATAAGTTTTAAAACAAAGAAGCAAGTGTTACTTGAAGAAAAACTTAATTATTACTACTAAAGCGTAAGAAGGCTTTGGTGAGGTCGAGGTCAGTTTTGATCGACAATATCGCTTTTATATTCTATCACAGAGCCAAGTCTTTAAACGATTTAAGATGTTCACTTTATACTTCACGAACTAAACTAAGAGGGAATTTCTGCGTATTGGACGTTAAACCATCGCACATAAACAGAGTAACACATAAAAATGGATATTATACCAACATAGATGACATGTCTTCCATTAGCTTAGCCCTTCCAACATTCCATTACACACGTACGTATGAAAGTACATTAAAGTGGTTCTGATCCCAGGATTTTAGAAGATACATATACCTAGAGCCTACAGAGGAATTCGCATCCAAATAATATTACTATATCTATAACTTATTCAGAATGAGTTACCACCATAATAAAATAATTGAAATGTCTGCGGACATTTGTATCTATTCCATAGAGATTGTTATTTGATAAAAAGCCCCCCATAAGGCCCTTCACGTCAAAACTCACATCCAGTAGGTCAGGATCTATTAAAATAGGCACTTTTATAAACTGTTGACAACAAACATTAAGTTCTATATCTATAGAGTGCCACTTATTCCGTTTACAATGATTTTAATCCAGAAGAAAGTTAATTTAAGCAGTGTTTAGTTATTATTATTACAGCAAGAGTTTACAATAAACTGACTTTTTCCTAGTTATAATAAGTTATGTTATGTTTTAATTTATTAAATAGTTAGTGCTGTTGATCCAGATCTAGTATATAAGAATTATGACAGTTCTTTTTTTATTTTCTTCACTTCACTTTGCAAGGAAATAGTTGAGTAAAATATTGATTAGAAAGAAAAATTATATCCTAAGTTATATTTAATTGCAACCAGTATTAGTAATTGTTATAATGATATCTGTCATCAATTACATCTAAAGAATTTATGATCTGAAGATTATTGAAGTATCGTATTGGTTAATACTGTTAGTTTCTTCAGAAAGCGACTGCAAACTGTATCAATCTCACTTCATTTAGAGCTTTTGTGCTCCAGTAATATAAGGGACAGTAAGTGCTGTATATATGTGAAGAAACTGTTTCCACAAATGTGTACAGTTTTTCACATGATCTATAATCATTATTTTTTTTGGTCAGGCCAGCTGTTAGGCTAAGCATAATATTTGAGATTAATATGGAATGTAATTATACTAGCCCTATCTCTCTGTAATTGTACTAGTCCTATCTCTCTGTAATTATACTCTCTATCTTATCAATGGTGAAGACGTTACAAAAAGTCATAAAGTGCGTCCCTTGACATTCTTTGCACGGAGTTGTAGTAACAGTAGGTGAAGTTACACACACCCTTCCTTCCTTGGGTGGGAATTGTCTGACGTAAAATTTGATGAAATGAGATTGTAACATTACATTATGCAATAAGGGTTTTGTTATACTGAGGATTAATATTAAGATAGAGTTCCATGTGCTATGCAGAATGTTTAGAGCTCACCAGCAATAATAAATATAATATACATATATATTATAATATATAGTACCAATAACGGAAGATAGAATGGGATAATTCGCTTTATAATTGTGCTAGTGGATATATTAGAAGGTTATATATAATAGGTATTGACTTAGAGGCGAGAATCCGGTTTTCCAATGACGATTACGTTTTCACGTTATATGAAGAATCCTACCTTTGTAAATATTTAGGTTGTCCTATTTGAGTGCCATGGTTCATCTTTCACACTACTTTGGACTTGGTCAAGGGTTATTACTAGATGAAATTAGAAGAAATTAGTAGGGATTTCATAGCATTTTCAATAGTCAGTGGGTAGTACCGCTTTAAAAGGTTTATAGTTTCGTCTTAAAACAAACGGTATCCTGCGGTGACGTTTCAATGAGAAATGCAAAGGATACACACGGGATTTAGCAGGTATAAGGAGATGGTGGTATATGATGATGACGTGTTTTTAATTTCAAAAGTGCTTTTGATGATACATCTAGGATGTATAAATATGAATAGCAAGTAATTTGCAGCGATTTTATGAAAATGATTCTGAAGTTGTTTATAAGAGTTAAATGTAAATGTTTAAGGTGAGTAAATATGGTACAATAAAGCAAATACAGTTTTTGGGCCTTATTATCTGTAAGAAGGGAATACTGAAACTTCAAGAATATCTGTCCAAATAGATAAGTTGGAAAAGCCAATAAATGTTGGTGAACTACGGAGGTATCTGTGGGTGATCAATTTATAATCTGTGGAATGATCAATTTCCAGAGGAAGTTCATTTGGAATTGTTCGGATGTTGCTGCACTCCTTAGTGCATTGACTGGGGGCAGTCGGGAGGATCAAATTGAATGGACAGAAGAAAGAAACAAGGACTCATTCCACTTAGAGCTTTAAAAAGGCAAAAATAAGGAGCGGTGGAGTTGAGTGCTCATTTCCCAGATTTTTCGTTTCAACGAAGTTTAGGCAGCATGGTAAACAATATTTTATGGGATGTGTTCTAGTGTGGTTACGAGATATATATAATAGGTTGTACCGGTTTATGTAAAGAGCAAGATGAGGAGGAGGGTATTTGCTCTCAATTCCCATTCTTTTAAAGCTTGTGAGAGGAGTGCCTCAACGATTGAAAAAGAGTTGCTCGAAATAAGGTGGGGTATAAAGAGTTTCAGACCGTTTTTTTTTTAGTTAGGAAATTATCATTCTTATGTGTTACACGTGAATCTTATTCAGCTCCGATATATACGCTTATAATCTATCATGCATACAATGAATTAAAACTGTTATTGAGAGTTAAGTTAAGGCTAAGGGTTTGGAATGACTAAGTGATAAAGTATATTGAGGTATGGTACTATCAAAGAAAATAAAATTTTTAACGGATACATGGTCTAGGTGCCATAGGGATGAAGACGAAGACTGGGAACCAGCTGATCCATGCGAACTTTCCAAAGGATTATAAAATCTACAACTTCTAATGTTATAAAAATTGGTTCCTTGTTGAGCAGATTCCGTGTTCATTAGTATAAAAACCGTACTGAATGATGTAAAGTTGAAGGTCATCGCGATGAGTCATAAAGCTTTAAGGAGAGCACTCATGGATACATTGATAAAGGATCGGAAGTGGCATTGGACTTGAAAAGAATCAGAAGTCTTTGAAGTGTCTGAGGGAAATAAGGGTGTCTGGAAGAGAGCCATTTTCAGAAGTAAAGTTAGAAGCAAGCGACCAATTTGGAGTCAAGATTTGGCTATCTCATTCATACATTAAAATGTTGTTCCATATATATTATTAGGTTGCCGTTTAATTTATCTTTAGGTCGTAAGTAATTAGAGGTAGATTCATGGAGATGGGAATATAACTTAAAATAATAGAGTATTAGTAGGGTGAGGTGGCTAAATTAGTTTACAATAAAACATTATAAAATAAAATAAAATACAAGTATATTAAGTTCTACATACAGGTGCTCGGTTGTCAGCACTTCAACATCTTGAGAGACGATGGAACATTTAATGTATTTAAAAAGAACGTTATTCTCGACGAACTTTCACATCAAACGGATTCACAGCAGACAGATGAGGATGTGGATGATTTTGTTGAGGAAGTAAGTTAGGATCCTGACAGTAACCTGGTACAGTATGTACCCAATGAAGGGTTGGATATTAATTTACTGATGCAGGAAAAGTGTGACATCAAGATTAAGCTGTAACCACGTACTAAGAGGAATGGTATTTTAAGAGGTTCGTATTGGTGAGGTACGCAAGTGTGCGTTCTTGGATACGGGTTCAGTTATTAGTTTGGTGTAGGAGGGTGATTGATGATTTGAAGCATTTTGGACACATTTTGAGAAAATGGGCACTGAATGTTACACTTAATGGCGTTACTACAGGGATTGTAGAGTGTATCGCTGCTTTGGAAGTCAGAATTAGTACGCTGTATAGGCAGGTGATGGTACCATTAGTAGTTGTGCAAAATGGATTCATTCTAGCGTGTTTGCTTCTGGGTATGAACTATTTTGCAGAAACGGAAGCAGTACTGGATTTTGGTAAGGGTATAATCTTCCATGGAGATGAAGCGGATGATGTGAGTGACACGTTTTTGACTACAATTTTAATCTATAATATAGTGGTGCAGGATACAAATAGAGGTGACAATCTGATATTGATATACAACATTATTCAACTTCAAGAAGGATCGGAGGTAATACGGACGTTAAATCAGAAGGTAAAAGGTAAACAACAAAAAGTGATGTGGTACTAAAAGAATTTTGTTGGTATAAGGATCATTTTCTGATGAATGGGCCGGTTCTAGGAAAAAGGATTAAAGGTATTACACCTATTATTAGGGTTTTTACCTTTGAATTTTTCTTCTAGGAAGAGCAATAGGAACGTTTTAGACCCCACCAATTTACCCTTACTGTTAGATCAATACATCGTATATTAATGGTCTTTCATGAAAAGACTGGATAAAGCTGAATTCTCCCTCTTTGGTGACATTTATTAAAATGAATTTTACTCTTTCAGACTCGTTAAGTTTTTGGTAATTTTCTTTCTCTTTCCTTTTACTATTATTATTTTTCAGGCCCATAACTTTTGACTTGAATAGAATTTTGTGGTAACCCCTAAGAGAAACTTGTTATCAATTATCTATTCCTTTATAATTATAGGAAATAGTGATACCCAAATTCACATTGAGTCTATTTGTTTATTGTTAATTATATAGCGGATTTTTGGTCATACCCTAAGTGATTAATGCTCTTGTTTTAATCAGGAGTTGCCTTTACTGGTAGGACATGCCCTAAGTGCCAGTTAACTAAAATCGATCACCAATTAGTGTTCCCACCTTTTAGGAAATTAGAAGTTAAAAACCCTTTCGAGTTAGTGGCATTGAATTTGATGGCAATGCCAAACACTAAAAGAGAGAATGTGGCGTTGTTCTACGCCGGTCACAAGAGAATGGAACAGCGAAGTATGATTAAAGATAGATTAAAACCCGGAATTGCAGTAATAATCTTCGGCTGCGTGGTTCCTATAGACACTGAAGAGACAAGTCTGCTAATAGATATGTCCGCGCTCGTCGCCATAATTTGAATAGTCAGATGCTCAGAATAACCGATGATATCCATAGTGCGTTTCAACGCGTAATAAGTGATCTGACAGACAATGGATGAGGTTGATGATTTAGAGGCAGTGGTAGATTCGGGGAGTGCTACGGGGAGCATTATTTTTTTAGTATGGTCAGTTGAATCACCAATCTAATACACTTGTAGTCCTTAAAAATGCCAGCGGGGAATGGATCTGTGAGGCGTGTTAATTTGACCTTTGACAAATTTTTAATAAACATCATTGAAGAAGAATATTTCTTAGAATTGAGTGATTAGCACATGTCACTAAAAAGCCCTTGGTGTGAACTATCGCTACTATACAAAACAAGCATATAAGAAAACAATCACACTCGCATGGATTAGTCCCGGTATGATAAAATAAATTTCGATGTGGTGGATAACAGCATACAGATAAGTCTAAAATTTGGGATCTGTTACCTAGCCAACTCCCTAGTGAGGTATAAGCAGCGAGAAAGAGCGGGTAAAGAGAAGAGTAGCATGGACTTGGTTGCCGTGCGCTGTGAGGTGAAAAAAAGATTCATAGAGGAAGAATCATTTACTGTGGAATGTATCACTGCTGAGGAAAGAAATCTGATGTATGGTACGAGGGATACTATTTGTAATATTATAACATCAAAGTTATTTTCAGGAAACGGATATGTACGGCGATATGACATCTAATAAGTAAGAGCTCAAGACGCCGTTAGGGGCTTCACTCTCTATATATTCCCTCATTATACAAAGCTGATTAAAGCGAGGATCCAAGACCAGCTCTCTCTATTCTTTCAACAATATTTCTCTGACACGTCCTGCGAGTGGTTGAGTTGGTGGTGGATTCAAATGCACATCAGTGTGGTAGTAGTGAAGTAAGGTAGTTCAATTTCCTGCAGTATTAGTGTAATACAGGATGAAAGGCTATTAGAGAGCCTTAGTTATAGAGAAATTGTTATATTATACTACTCTTTTGATAGGTACAAAACTCGCAAATCACAAAATGTGAGTCTGGAACACCGAAGAAGAAACTATGGGTGTGACTCTCTAAATCTCTCAAATCTGGACTTGCCATTTATGGATGCGTGGTTTACTTAATAGAAACCAGTGCCAATATGAAACGGCACAAGGGTATAATTCAGAGATAAGTGTGAGAATTGTGTGATGAGACCCATTACGATGTCACACGCGTATATAATATTGTGCTATTGTTTGGTGTTAAATACTAGAGGTGACAATGAAACAGAAGATTCCTCTCTCAGAATGTGGTTTTAATAAATTCGAGGTTCGCCCCTCACCACTGCTTTACTGTTATTTGGTGAGGTACGGCGACTTCTTGAGTTTGTGTGTGACAATGATGAGCTAAGAAAAGTATGTGATGTGGATCCAAAGAAGAAATGACTCGCGCCTATGGAGATCCCATTTAGCTCAATTCAATTGACCACCGTCATTTATAATGTTTTTACTATCGTCTAGTAACTTATCTCGTGGGGTTCGTATGTGGGTCTCTCAAGGATGTGAGCAGTATAATCTATGTGTCGGGAGTGGATGTGATTATGGATATCTTATATAATTCCTAAGGCTACCAGAAGTTTTGTATTTCCAATTCGTGTATGGTAGTCCAGGAAAGGGGTGCTGAGACAAGCCTACTATGAATTACAAGTAAGGTGTGAGAATTATAAAAAGGTCACACGTTGAAACAATTTATGACATGCGCCATTGTTATGCACGGAGATTAATATCTCTAACAATGCTCTTGAGATATAAGCATACCAAATTATGGTAATACCGCAGTGCTCGCGAGGACTCACTCAGCAAATATAGACGAAAAGTAGAATGCTACTATACGAAAACGCGAACTTATCATAGAGGAGAGTGGAAGTAAAATCCAGGTAAAAAAATATAGTAAGATAGACACGCAAATTGATGATAATTTGAGAGGGAAATTCTGATGAGGCTATAAAGGGAATAATGGAACAATAAG
>JABUQX010027511.1:0-2500 GCA_015478945.1 Trachelipus rathkii | reverse complement strand
CCTATCACCATCACTCCTCGCTCTTCTATCTATTCATTTAGTGACTAATTCAGTGTGTGAACGGCTGTTGCATGCCGTTATATGTGATATAGTAAAGTACTCTTATACGTAGACTTCAATCGTAAGATGTGTACTGCATGCGCAGAGGTGTGATATCTTCCACAGCCCCAACTCTTTGCCTATATCTGCAATTTTCACCCTTACACGACTCCTGCTATTACCAGTGACTCCATCGGCTCTACACGTGTTCTCACTGACCATGTCCTCTCTCTTAATCACAGCATAAATATATATCCGTGATCTAACCCAACAGATATCAAAAATAAAAAAATACAACCAATAATACAACAAACCTAAGATTTATTACAGTATTGGAATTATTAATATCACTATTCTGTACAGACTATAGTGACGAAATCCACATCCCCTTCTCTCTAGATCTCTCATACTCAGATAGTAGAGCGCAGATTTAATCACTATTCCTCTCTACCATTCTAATAATAATTGTTATTCGCTGACCATAGGAATTGGTAATATATTTGTCTTTTTCGATTCATCCACTGTATGTATAGTTTATTTATCACGTAGTTGATTTTTATTATATTCATTGTGAGATATTAAAGTTATAGTTTTACCTCTACGATAGATTCGTTATCTCTCATGTTTATTAATGATTAAGCTAATTAAATTATTATAGAAATTTTTTTTTAATAGGTCATCCTCTTCATTATATATTTAATTATATATTTTATATCTTTTTATCAATATTTTGAAATAAATTTTGTTTTATTATAATATTATTTTATTAATATATATACATATCATCATTAAAAAGGTTTGTGAAGTTTATTATTTATTTAAATTTATTATTTATATTATCTTTTTAGTTTGCACTCTTAAAAATTTATTTTTTATTGCTCCTCAAATATAATATACCATAAAATAATTTCTAATTTATCACTTTTTTATATAGTATTTATATAATTTGCATTTATATGTTTATTTTAGTATTTTATTAATTTATTATTATTATTATTATAATCGATTAAAAACATATTATATTATTCATTTTATTTATGTTACTAGTTTCTATTTTATATTTTTATTATTATTTGTGTATGTTACTCATGTATTGAGTCATGTGATATCTCTAATGTTCGGAGTTCCGAAACGATTTTCTTTATTCTAATCTTAGTTTAATATAATTAGAACTCTCTCTCCATGCTTTGTTATTGAGGTTACTCTAATAGTCATTATTCTTAGTGGTGTCATTTTTCGTTTTCTAATTAATATTAATAGATTTCTTTTTATATTTATATTATTATATATATTTAATATTAATTATTATTATTTATTATTTATTTATTATTATATATATTATTATATTAATTATATATATTAATTATTAATATTTATATATTTAATTAATTATATTATTATTTAATTATTAATTTATTATTATTATATTATAATTTATTATTATTTATATTATTAATTATTATTTATTATATAATTTAATTATATTATATATTAATATATAATTATATTATTGATTTAATTATATTTATAATTGTATTATATATTAATATATTATTATTATATTTATTTAATATTAATTATTTATTTATAATTAATTTTATTGTAGTTAGTATATGGCTTTCTATTATTATTATTAATTATTATATATTATTTATTTATGTATTATTTACAAAAATTGACGTCCTTCCTGATGATAGCACCATCCTCAAACATTATAGTTTTCACTTTTATATAAAAACTAAATATCAATATTATATTTGCAATTATATTATTCATTATTTTTTATATATCTTATATCATATCTTATATATATAAAATCTTTTAATATTAAAAACAATTTTCTATTTTGTTGTTATTGTTTTATCTTCCAACAAATGTTACAACTTATTATAAAGTGGCGTGTTAATATTTATTCAATTTTTATTATCTAATATTTTTATACTCTAATATATCACAAGCTCTATCTGCTCATCATATGTAGTGTATAATGTGACTCTCATCTTTCTAATTGGTGTTATTCGTGATTTACTATATACGTTATATATACTCATTAAGATATACAATGTAAGTAAAATAAAAATATAATATATTAGTGAATTATTATCCGCATATATCAGTGAAAGTTTCTTGGTATAGTTATAGGTTTCACTATGTTATTTATTAATTTAGTGTGTTGGTATATAAGATAATCGTATTCTTATTTTATAGTTTATTACACATTCTGGATATTTATGATATTTCTGG
The DNA here is from genome assembly GCA_015478945.1 of Trachelipus rathkii. NCBI lineage: Eukaryota > Metazoa > Arthropoda > Malacostraca > Isopoda > Trachelipodidae > Trachelipus > Trachelipus rathkii. The sequence goes on along the minus strand of JABUQX010027511.1, from coordinate 217 downwards.
ATCATTACTTACATTGCTTCTGCATTTCACCCCTTGGATTATTCTTGATTATTGTATCATTTTTTTTATATTTTTGCTCAAATATCTGTTTATCGGCAAGGAATTGATATCTATTTATGTTATTATCTCTATTAAAAAATTAATATCTTTTGCGATTGGGTAACCTGATATTTATCTACTATCAATAAGTCTCTCGATTAAATACCAGCCCTTTACT
>JABUQX010027510.1:0-40488 GCA_015478945.1 Trachelipus rathkii | reverse complement strand
ATTGAAGAGATCCAAAATATCAGTTTTTATTACCTTTTTTGTACGACTCAAAGTAGGTCCTGAAAATTAATAAACCCTTTTAACTTTTTACCATGAGGGGCAACAACTTTAATTTGATCACATAATGTAGGACAGTACCCTACAGAAGAAAACCAACATGTCTGTCTACATTTTTTTGTAAGACCTATAGTACGTTTTCTTAAATTTATGTCAAACTACATTGGATGTAAGACAGTGACTTACTGAAAAGTACCAACCTAAATATGGGGTCAAAATATATTTGAATGAAATTATGAAAATTGGAATATTCATAGCATTCAACGTTGTGACTTTTGTAACTTTTTTACCTGGGGGGGCAACAGTTTTTAAATTTTAAATAGAATGTACGACAGTGACCTATTAAGAGCGATCTAACATTTCAGGAAATATTACCTTTTTTGTTACGACTCTCAAACTTAGGTCCTTGAAAATTAACGGAAACCCTTTTTAATCTTTTTTTAATGAGGGGCAAACAATCTTTAATTTGATCACATTAATGTAGGACAGTTAAACTACAGAGCGAGAAACAAACATTTCGTATCTTCTACGTTTTTTTTGTTAGACCCATTGTACGTCTACAATTTATTATCAAAACAACAAGAATTGTAAGAACAGTGACCTACTGAAAAGTACCAACCTAAATATGGTCAAAAATATTGAATGAAAATATGAAAATGGTAATTATAGCATCAAACGTTGTGACTCTTGTACTTTTTTAACCTGGGGCAACATGTTTTTAAAATTGTAATATAAATGTACGACATTGACCTATTGAAGAGATCCAACCTATCAGAATATATTACCTTTTTTGTACAGACCCAAATTAGGTCCTGAAAAATTAAGTAAACCTTTTACTTTTTACTTGAGGGGAAACACTCTTTAATTTGATCACAGAATGGAAGACAGTACCCTACAGAAGAGTAACAACATGTCTGTATTATTTTTACGTTTTTTTTTGAAGACCCATAGTACGTCTCTAAATTTATGTTCAAACTACAGGATGTAAGACAGTGACCTACTTAAAAAGTCTTATTATAAATATAGATCAAAAGACTTGAATTAAAAGATGAAAATTGACTTCGTAGGCTTCAAGCGTTGTGACTCTGTAACTTTTTATCTGGGGGGCAACAGTATTTAATTTTAATATAGATGTACGACAGTGACCTATTGAAGAGATTCAAAAACATATCAGAATATATTACCTTTTTTGTACGACTTACAATTTAGGTCCTGAAAATTAAGTTAAACCTTTAACTTTTTACTTGAGGGGGCAACAATCTTTAATTTCACAGAATGTAAGACATTACCCTACAGAAGAGAAACAACATGTCTGTATATTCTACGTTTTTTTTGTAAAGACCCATAGTACGTCCTAAAATTATGCAAAACTACATTGGATGTAAGACAGTGACCTACTAAAAGGTACCAACCTAAATATGGGTCAAATATTGAATGAAAATATAGAAATTGGAATATAGCATCAATGTTTTTACTCTTGTAACTTTTTACCTGGGGGCAACAGTCTTTAAAATTAATTATAGAATGTACGACAGTGACCATTGAAGACACCCACATATCAGTATATATTACAAATTTTTGTACGACTCAAAGTAGGTCCTGAAAATGAAGAGTAAAACCTGTTAACTTTTTAATCTAAGGGACAACAATCTTTAATTTTGACCACAGGGTGTAAGATAGTTAACCTACGAAGAGAAACAAAACATGTCTGCATATCTAGGTTTTTTTGTAGACCCATATACGTATAAAATTTGGTCAAACCAACTGATGATATATGAAGAGTGACCTACTGAATAAGTACCAAACTGAAATATGGTGTCAAAAATATTTAATGAAAATATGAAAAATTGGAATATATATAGCATTAACGTTGTGACTCTTGTAAAACTTTTTACCTGGGGCAACAGTTTTTAAATTTAATACGGAAGCACGACAGTGACCTATTGAAGAGATCCAACCTATAGTTATTATTACCTTTTTTGTACGACTTAAAGTAGGTCCTTTGAAAATATAAGTAGAACCTTTTAACTTTTTACCTGAGGGCACAATCTTTAATGACCCAGAGTGTAAAATAGTAGTAACCTAAAAGAGGAAAACAACATGTCTGTCATATTCTACGTTTTTTTGTAAGACCCATAGTACGTCCTAAAATTTATGTCAAACTACATGATGTGAAACAGTGTGACCTTTACTGAAAAGTACCAACCTAAATAGGGGTCAAAATATTTTGAATAAGAATATGAAAATTGGAATATACTTTGTAAAGACAATTAGTACGTCTTTAAAAATTTATACAAACTACATGAGTAAACAGTACCTACTGAAAAGTACCAACTAAATATGGGTAAAAACATTTGAATGAAAATATTGAAAATTGAATATAGCATCAACGTTGTGACTCTTGTAACTTTTTACCTGGGGGACAACAGTATTTAAATTTAATATAGAATGTACGACAAGGACCTATTGAAGAGTTCCAACATATCAAGAATATTTACCTTTTAAACGACTCAAATTAGGTCCTGAAAATAAAAGAAAAACTTTTTTTTTTTTTTATTTGGGGGGGAAAAAATTTTTTTTTTGATCACATAATGTAGGACAGTACCCTACAGAAGAGAAACAACATGTCTGTATCTTACGTTTTTTTGTAGACCCATTGTACGTCTTAAAATTTATGTCAAACTGCATTATATAAGACAGATTAACCTACTGAAAAGTACCAAACCTAAATATGGTCAAAATATTTGAATGAAAATATGAAAATTGGAATATAGCATCAACGTTGTGACTCTTGTAACTTTTTACCTGGGGGGCAACAGTTTTTAAATTTAATATAGAATGTACGACAGTGACCTATTAAAGAGATCCAAAATATCAGAATATATTACCTTTTTGTACGACTCAAATTAGGTCCTAAAATTGATGTCAAACTTTTAACTTTTTACTTGAGGGGCAACAATCTTTTATTTGACCATTGAATGTAAGACAGTAACCTACAGAAGAGAAAACAACATGTCTGTATATTCTACGTTTTTTTGTAAGACCCATAGTACGTCCTAAAATTTATGTCAAACTACATGATGTAAGACAGTGACCTACTGAAAAGTACCAACCTAAATATCCATCAAAATATTTGAATGAAAATATGAAAATTGGAATATAGCATCAACGTTGTGACTCTTGTAACTTTTTACCTGGGGGGCAACAGTTTTTTAAATTTAATATAAATGTACGACAGTGACTATTGAAGAGATCCAACAATCAGAATATATTACCTTTTTTGTACGACTCAAATTAGGTCCTGAAAATTAAGTAAAACCCCTTTTAACTTTTTACATAAGGGGCAACAATCTTTAATTTGATCACATAATATAAGACAGTACCCTACAGAAGAGAAACAACATGCCTGTATATTCTACGTTTTTTTTGTAAGACCCATTGTACGTCCTAAAATTTATGTCAAACTGCATGATTTAAGACAGTGACCTACTGAAAAGTACCAACCTAAATAAGGGTCAAAATATTTGATTGAAATTATGAATATTGGAATATAGCATCAACGTTGTGACTCTTGTAACTTTTTATCTGGGGGGCAACAGTATTTAATTTTAATATAGAATGTACGACAGTGACCTATTGAAGAGATCCAACATATCAGAATATATTACCTTTTTTGTACGACTCAAATTAGGTCCTGAAAATTAAGTAAACCCTTTTAACTTTTTACTTGAGGGGCAACAATCATTAAATTTGACACAGAATGTAAGACATATACCTAAAAAAAGAAAACAACATGTCTGTATATTCTACGTTTTTTTGTAAGACCCATAGTATGTCCTAAAATTTATGTCAAACTTAATAATGTAAGACAGTGACCTACTAAAAAGTACCAACCTAAATATGGGTCAAAATATTTGAAGGAAAATAAGAAAATTGAAATATAGCATCAATGTTTTTACTCTTGTAACTTTTTACCTGGGGGGCAACAGTCTTTAAATTTAATATAGAATGTACGACAGTGACCTATTGAAGAGAGATCCAACATATCAGTATATATTACCATTTTTGTACGACTCAAAGTAGGTCCTGAAAATTGAGTAAACCCTTTTAACTTTTAACCTAAGGGGCAACAATCTTTAATTTGACCACAGGGTGTAAGATAGTAACCTACAGAAGAGAAACAACATGTCTGTATATTCTAGGTTTTTTTGTAAGACCCATATTACGTAAATAAAAATTTGTGTGTCAAACTACATGATGTAAGACAGTGACCTACTGAAAAGTACCAACTGAAATATGGGTCAAAATATTTGAATGGAAATATGAAAATTGGAATATAGCATTAACGTTGTGACTCTTGTAACTTTTTACCTGGGGGCAACAGTTTTTAAATTTTATACAGAATGTACGACAGTGACCTATTGAAGAGATCCAACATATCAGTATTTTACCTTTTTTGTACGACTCAAAGTAGGTCCTAAAAATTAAGTAAAACCTTTTAACTTTTTACCTGAGGGGCAACAATCTTTAATTTGAACACAGTGTGTAAAATAGTAACCTACAAAAGAGAAACAACATGTCTTTATATACTACGTTTTTTGTAAGACCCATAGTACGTCCTAAAAATTTTATGTCAAACTACTATGATGTAGACAGTGACCTACTGAAAAGTACCAACCTAAATATGGGTCAAAATATTTGAATGAAAATATGAAAATTGGAATATACTTTGTAAGACCCATAGTACGTCCTAAAATTTATGTCAAACTACATGATGTAAGACAGTGACCTACTGAAAAGTACCAACCTAAATATGGTCAAAACATTTGATGAAAAAATATTAAAATTTGGAATATAGCATCAACGTTGTGACTCTTTGAACTTTTTAACTGGGGGGCAATCAGTTTTTTTTAATTAAAATAGAATGGTACGACAGTGGAATTATTAACGAGGGCAACAGTTTTTAAATTTATTACCTTTTTGTACGACTCAAATTAGGTCCTGAAAATTAAGTAAACCCTTTTAACTTTTTACATGAGGGGCAACAATCTTTAATTTGATCACATAATGTAGGACAGTACCCTACAGAAGAGAAACAACATGTCTGTATCTTCTACGTTTTTTTTGTAAGACCCATTGTACGTCCTAAAATTTATGTCAAACTGCATGATATAAGACAGTGACCTACTGAAAAGTACCAACCTAAATATGGGTCAAAATATTTGAATGAAAATATGAAAATTGGAATATAGCATCAACGTTGTGACTCTTGTAACTTTTTACCTGGGGGGCAACAGTTTTTAAATTTAATATAGAATGTACGACAGTGACCTATTAAAGAGATCCAACATATCAGAATATATTACCTTTTTTACGACTCAAAGTTAGGTCCTGAAAATTAAGTAACCCTTTTAACTTTTTACTTGAGGGGCAACAATCTTTAATTTGACCACAGGGTGTAAGATAGTAACCTACAGAAGAGAAACAACATGTCTGTATATTCTACGTTTTTTTGTAAGACCCATAGTACGTAAAATTTATGTCAAAATACATGATGTAAGACAGTGACCTACTAAAAAGTACCAACCTAAATATGGGTCAAAATATTTGAATGAAAATATGAAAATTGGAATATAGCATCAACGTTGTGACTCCTGTAACTTTTTACCTGGGGGGCAACAGTTTTAAATTTCATAAGAGATTACCAACGTGACCTAATTGAAGAGATATAAACATAAAAGAAATATTTTCCTTTTTTGTACGACTCAAAGTAGGTCTGAAAATAAGTAAACCCTTTTAATTTTTTACTTGAGGGGCAACAATCTTTAATTTTATCACAGAATGTCAAATTACAGTTCCATACATGAAGAGAAACAAACATGTCTGATATCTTTTTACGTTTTTTTTGTAAGACCCATAGTACGTCCTAAAATTTATGTCAAACTACATGATGTAAGACAGTGACCTACTGAAAAGTACCAACCTAAATATGGGTCAAAATATTTGAATGAAAATATGAAAATTGGAATATACAGCATCAACGTTGTTGACTCTTGTAGTTTTTACACTGGTTGGCAACAGTTTTTAAACTTAATATAGAATGTACGACAGTGAATTATTGAAGAGATCCAACATTTCAGAATATATTACCTTTTTTGCACGACTCAAATTAGGTTCATAAAATTAAGTAAACCCTTTTAACTTTTTAAATGAGGGGCAACAATCTTTAATTTGATCACATAATGTAGGACAGTACCCTACAGAAGAGAAACAACATGTCTGTATCTTCTACGTTTTTTTTGTAAGACCCATTGTACGTCCTAAAATTTATGTCAAACTGCATGATATAGGACAGTGACCTACTGAAAAGTACCAACCTAAATATGGGTCAAAATATTTGAATGAAAATATTTAAAATTGGGGGGTACTTTATTAAGCATCAACGTTGTGACTCTTTTAACTTTTTACCTGGGAGGCAACAGTATTTAAATTTAATATAGAATGTACGACAGTGAATTATTGAAGAGATCCAACATATCAGAATATATTACCTTTTTGTACGACTCAAATTAGGTCCTGAAAATTAAGTAAACCCTTTTAACTTTTTACTTGAGGGCAACAATCTTTTATTTGATCACAGAATGTAAGACAGTAACCTACAGAAGAGAAACAACATGTCTGTATATTCTACGTTTTTTTAAAGACCCATAGTACGTCCTAAAATTTATGTCAAACTACATGATGTAAGACAGTAACCTACTGAAAAGTACCAACCTAAATATGGGTCAAAATATTTGAATGAAAATATCAAAATTGGAAATAGCATCAACGTTGTGACTCTTGTAACTTTTTACCTGGGCAACAGTCTTTAAATTTAATATAGAATGTACGACAGTGACCTATTGAAGAGATCCAACATATCAGAATATATTACCTTTTTTGTACGACTCAAATTAGGTCCTGAAAATTTAGTAAACCCTTTTAACTTTTTACCTGAGGGGCAACAATCTTTAATTTGATCACAGAATGTAAGACAGTACCCTACAGAAGAGAAACAACATATCTGTATATTCTACGTTTTTTTGTAAGACCCATAGTACGTCCTAAAATTTATGTCAAACTACATGATGTAAGACAGTGACCTACTGAAAAGTACCAACCTAAATATGTGTCAAAATATTTGAATGAAAATATGAAAATTGAAATATAGCATCAACGTTTTTACTCTTGTAACTTTTTACCTGGGGGGGGACCAGTCTTTAAATTTTATACAGATTGTACGACAGTGACCTATTGAAGAGATCCAACATATCAGTTTTTATTACCTTTTTTGTACGATCTCAAAGTAGGTTCCTTAAAATTATAAAACCTTTTTAACTTTTAAATTGAGGGGCAACAATTTTAATTTGATTACAGAATGTAATTCATCATTTTTTAATTTGATCACATAATGTAAGACAGTACCCTACAGAAGAGAAAAATGTCTGTATTTCTACATTTTATTTTGTAAGACCCATAGTATCGTCCTTAATTTATGTCCAAACTACATGAGTTAAGGACAGTGACCTACTGAAAAGTACCAACCTAAATATGTTGTCAAAATATTGAATTGAAAATATGAAATTTGAATATAGCACAAACGTTTTTTACTCTTTAACTTTTTTAACCTGGGGGGGGACCAGTCTTTAAATTTAATATAGAATGTACGACAGTGACCTATTGAAGAGATCCAACATATCAGTATATATTACCATTTTTGTACGACTCAAAGTAGGTCCTGAAAATTGAGTTAAACCCTTTTTAACTTAACCTATAGGGGCAACAATCTTAATTATGACCACACGGTGTAAGATAGTAACCTACAGAAGAAACAACATTGGTCTGTATATTCTAGGTTTTTTTGTAAGACCCATATTACGTAATAAAATTTAGCGTCAAACAACATGATATATGAAAGTGACCTACTGAAAAGTATACCAAACTGAATATATGGGTCAAAATATTTTGAATGGAAATATGAAAATGGAATTATAGCCATCAACGTTGTTGACTCTTTGTAACTTTTTACCTGGCGGGCAACAGTTTTTAAATTTTATACAGAATGTTTACGACAGTGAACCTATTGAAGAGATTACAACATATCAATATTGATTACCTTTTTTGTACGACTCAAAGTAGCTCCTGAAAAAATTAAAAAAACCCTTTTAACTTTTTACCTGAGGTCAACAATCTTTAATTTGACCCCAGAATGTAAGATAGTAACCCTTCAAAGAGAAACAGCATGTCTTATATACAACCTTTTTTTGTAAGACCCAGTAGTACGTCCTAAAATTTATGTCGACCAACATGATGTTAAGGACAGTGACCTACTGAAAAGTACCAACCTAAATATGGGTCAAAATATTTGAATGAAAATATGAAAATTGGAATATACTTTGTAAGACCCATAGTACGTCCTTAAATTTATGTCAAACTACATGATGTAAGACAGTGACCTACTTGAAAAGTACCAACCTTAAATATGTGTGTCAAATATTGAATGAAATTATGAAAATGGAATATAGCATCAACGTATTGTGACTCTTGTAACTTTTTACTGGGGGGCAACAGTTTTTAAATTATATATAGTATGTAAGGCAGGAAGTATTGAAGAGATCCAACATTTCAGAATATATTACCTTTTTGTACGACTCAAATTAGGTCCTGAAAATTAAGTAAACCCTTTTAACTTTTTACATGAGGGGCAACAATCTTTAATTTGATCACATAATGTAGGACAGTACCCTACAGAAGAGAAACAACATGTCTGTATCTTCTACGTTTTTTTTGTAAGACCCATTGTACGTCCTAAAATTTATGTCAAACTGCTAGAATGATACAAGACAGTGACCTACTGAAAGAGTACCAAACCTTAAATTATGGGTCTAATATTTGAAATGAAAATAATGAAAATTGGAAAATATAGCATCAACGTTGTGACTCTTGTAACGTTTTTACCTGGGGGGCAACAGTTTTTAAATTTAATATAGAATGTACGACAATGACCTATTAAAGAGATCCAACATATCAGAATATATTACCTTTTTTGTACGACTCAAATTAGGTCCTGAAAATTAAGTAAACCCTTTTAACTTTTTACTTGAGGGGCAACAATCTTTAATTTGATCACAGAATGTAAGACAGTACCCTACAGAAGAGAAACAACATGTCTTTATATTTTACGTTTTTTTTTTTAAGACCCATAGACGTCCTAAAATTTAATGTTAAAAAAAATAATATGAGAGAGGGCCCTCCAAAAAAAAAAAAACCTTATTATGCGGTCAAAAATATTTGAATGAAATATGAAAATTGAAATATCATCAACGTTGTGACTCTTGTAAATTTTTACCTTCAAATTAAAGTTTTATAATTAATATAGGATCAATAGAAATGACCTATTAAAGAGATCCAATATATCAGAATATAATATTACCTTTTTTGACGACTCAAAGTTGGGCCTGAAAATTAAGTAAACCCCTTTTACTTTTTTACTTGTGGGGGGGGCCCAAAACCAATTTTTTAATTTTACAAAAGAATGTAAACAGTACCCTACAGAAGAGAAACAACATGTCTGTATATTTATGTTTTTTGTAAGACCCCATAGTACGTTCCTAAAATTTATGTCAAACTACATGATGTAAGACAGTGAACTACTGAAAAAAGTTTCAACCTAAATATGGGTCAAAATATTTGAATGAAAATATGAAAATTGGAATATAGCATCAACGTTGTGACTCTTGTAACTTTTTACCTGGGGGGCAACAGTTTTTAAATTTAATATAGAATGTACGACAGTGACCTATTGAAAGACCCAAATATCAGATATATTACCTTTTGTACGACTCAAAGTAGGTCCTGAAAATTAAGTAAAACCTTTTAACTTTTTTTACTGAAAAGTACCAACCTAAATATGGGTCACAGAATGTATAGACCAGTTCCCTACAGATGAGAAACAAGCATTGTCTGTATATTCTACGTTTTTTTTTGAAAACCAATAGTATGTCCTAAAATTTTATGTCAAAACTAGCATGATGTAAGACAGTTGACCTACTGAAAAGCTACCAACTAAATATGGTGTCAAAATATTTGAATGAAAATATGGGAAAATTGAATATAGCATCAAACGTGTGACTCTTGTTACTTTTACCTAGCGGGGGCAACAGTTTTTTAAATTTAAATAAATGTGACGGAACATGTGACCTATTGAAGAGACTTAACATATCAGAATTATTAAATAAACCCTTTTTTTTGTACACTCAAAGTAGGTCCTGAAAATTAAGTAAACCTTTTTAACTTTTTACTTGAGGGGCAACACTCTTTAATTTGATCACAGAATGTAAGACAGTACCCTACAGAAGAGAAACAACATGTCTGTATATTTTACGGTTTTTTGTAAGACCCATAGTACGTCCTAAAATTTATGTCAAACTACATGATGTAAGACAGTGACCTACTGAAAAAGTACCAACCTAAATATGGGTCAAAATATTTGAATGAAAATATGAAAATTGGAATATAGCATCAACGTTGTGACTCTTGTAACTTTTTACCTGGGGGCAACAGTATTTAATTTTAATATAGAATGTACGACAGTGACCTATTGAAGAGATCCAACATATCAGAATATATTACCTTTTTTGTACGACTCAAATTAGGTCCTGAAAATTAAGTAAACCCTTTTAACTTTTTACTTGAGGGGCAACAATCTTTAATTTGATCACAGAATGTAAGACATTACCCTACAGAAGAGAAACAACATGTCTGTATATTCTACGTTTTTTTGTAAGACCCATATTACGTCCTAAAATTTATGTCAAACTACATGATGTAAGACAGTGACCTACTGAAAAGTACCAACCTAAATATGGGTCAAAATATTTGAATGAAAATATGAAAATTGGAATATAGCATCAACGTTTTTACTCTTGTAACTTTTTACCTGGGGGGCAACAGTCTTTAAATTTAATATAGAATGTACGACAGTGACCTATTGAAGAGATCCAACATATCAGTATATATTACCATTTTTGTACGACTCAAAGTAGGTCCTGAAAATTGAGTAAACCCTTTTAACTTTTAACCTAAGGGGCAACAATCTTTAATTTGACCACAGGGTGTAAGATAGTAACCTACAGAAGAGAAACAACATGTCTGTATATTCTAGGTTTTTTTTTTGTAAGACCCATATTACGTAATAAAATTTGGGTCAACCAACATGATATATGAAAGTGACCTACTGAAAAGTACCAACTGAAATATGGGTCAAAATATTTGAATGGAAATATGAAAATTGGAATATAGCATCAACGTTGTGACTCTTGTAACTTTTTACCTGGGGGGCAACAGTTTTTAAATTTTAATATAGAATGTACGACAGTGACCTATTGAAGAGATCCAACATATCAGTATTTATTACCTTTTTTGTACGACTCAAAGTAGGTCCTGAAAATTAAGTAAAACCTTTTAACTTTTTACCTGAGGGGCAACAATCTTTAATTTGACCACAGAGTGTAAAATAGTAACCTACAAAAGAGAAACAACATGTCTGTATATTCTACGTTTTTTTGTAAGACCCATAGTACGTCCTAAAATTTATGTCAAACTACATGATGTAAGACAGTGACCTACTGAAAAGTACCAACCTAAATATGGGTCAAAATATTTGAATGAAAATATGAAAATTGGAATATACTTTGTAAGACCCATAGTACGTCTTTAAATTTATATCAAACTACATGATGTAAGACAGTGACCTACTGAAAAGTACTAACCTAAATATGGGTCAAAACATTTGAATGAAAATATGAAAATTGGAATATAGCATCAACGTTGTGACTCTTGTAACTTTTTACCTGGGGGGCAACAGTTTTTAAATTTAATATAGAATGTACGACAGTGAATTATTAAGGAGATGCAACATTTCAGAATATATTACCTTTTTGAACGACTCAAATTAGGTCCTGAAAATTAAGTAAACCCTTTTAACTTTTTACATGAGGGGCAACAATCTTTAATTTGATCACATAATGTAGGACAGTACCCTACAGAAGAGAAACAACATGTCTGTATCTTCTACATTTTTTTTGTAAGACCCATTGTACGTCTTAAAATTTATGTCAAACTGCATGATATAAGACAGTGACCTACTGAAAAGTACCAACCTAAATATCCGTCAAAATATTTGAATGAAAATATGAAAATTGGAATATAGCATCAACGTTGTGACTCTTGTAACTTTTTACCTGGGGGGCAACAGTTTTTAAATTTAATATAGAATGTACGACAGTGACCTATTAAAGAGATCCAAATTATCAGAATATATTACCTTTTTTGTACGACTCAAATTAGGTCCTGAAAATTAAGTAAACCCTTTTAACTTTTTACTTGAGAGGCAACAATCTTTATTTTGATCACAGAATGTAATACAGTACCCTACAGAAGAGAAACAACATGTCTGTATATTTTACGTTTTTTTGTAAGACCCATAGTACGTCCTAAAATTTATGTCAAACTACATGATGTAAGACAGTGACCTACTAAAAAGTACCAACCTAAATATCCGTCAAAATATTTGAATGAAAATATGAAAATTGAATATAGGCATCAAACGTTGTGACTCTTGTAACTTTTTACCTGAGGGGGCAACAGTTTTTAAATTTTAATTATAGAATGTACGACAGTGAACCTATTGAAGATCCAACATATCAGAATATATTACCTTTTTGTACGACTCAAATTAGGTCCTGAAAATTAAGAAACCCTTTTAACTTTTTACATAAGGGGCAACAATCTTTAATTTGATCACATAATATAAGACAGTACCCTACAGAAGAGAAACAACATGCCTGTATATTCTACGTTTTTTTTTAAGACCCATTGTACGTCCTAAAATTTATGTCAAACTGCATGATTTAAGACAGTGACCTACTGAAAAGTACCAACCTAAATATGGGTCAAAATATTTGAATGAAAATATGAAAATTGGAATATAGCATTAACGTTGTACTCTTGTAACTTTTTATCTGGGAATGTATTTTAATTTTTTAAATATAGTGTTAAAACAGTGACCTTATGAAGAGATCCAACATATCAAATTTTATTACTTTTTTTGTACGACTCAAATTAGGTCCTGAAAATTAAGTAAACCCTTTTAACTTTTTACTTGAGGGGCAACAATCTTTAATTTGATCACAGAATGTAAGACATTACCCTACAGAAGAGAAACAACATGTCTGTATATTCTACGTTTTTTGTAAGACCCATAGTATGTCCTAAAATTTATGTCAAACTTAATAATGTAAGACAGTGACCTACTAAAAAGTACCAACCTAAATATGGGTCAAAATATTTGAATGAAAATAAGAAATTGAAATATAGCATCAATGTTTTTACTCTTGTAACTTTTTACACTTGGGGTGCAACAGTCTTCAAATGTAATATAAAATGTACGACAGTGACCTATTGAAGAGATCCAACATATCAGTATATATTACCATTTTTGTACGACTCAAAGTAGGTCCTGAAAATTGAGTAAACCCTTTTAACTTTTAACCTAAGGGGCAACAATCTTTAATTTGACCACAGGGTGTAAGATAGTAACCTACAGAAGAGAAACAACATGTCTGTATTTCTAAGCGTTTTTTGTAGACCAATATTATGTTAATAAAATTGGTGTCAACTCAACATGATATATGAAAGTTAGACCTACTGAAAACAGTACCAACTGAAATATGGGTCAAAATTATTTGAATGGAAATATGAAAATTGGAATATAGATTAACGTCTGTGACTCTTTAACTTTACCTGGGCAACAGTTTTTAAATTTTATACAGAATGTACGACAGTGACCTATTGAAGAGATCCAACATATCAGTATTTATTACCTTTTTTGTACGACTCAAAGTAGGTCCTGAAAATTAAGTAAAACCTTTTAACTTTTTACCTGAGGGGCAACAATCTTTAATTTGACCACAGGGTGTAAAATAGTAACCTACAAAAGAGAAACAACATGTCTGTATATTCTACGTTTTTTTTGTAAGACCCATAGAACTTTCCTAAATTTTTGTCAAAAACTAACATGATGTAAGACAGTGACCTACTGAAAAGTACCAACCTAAATATGGGTCAAAATATTTGAATGAAAATATGAAAATTGGAATATACTTTGTAAGACCCATAGTACGTCTTTAAATTTATTTCAAAACTACATTGATGTAGACAGTTGACCTACTGAAAAAGTACTAACCTAAATTATGTGGTCAAAACATTGAATGGAAAAATTATGAAAATTGGAATATAGCATCAACGTTGTGACTCTTGTAACTTTTACCTGGGGGGCAACAGTTTTTAAATTTAATATAGAATGTACGACAGTGACTTATTTGAAGAGATCCAACATATCAGAATATATTACCTTTTGAACGACTCAAATTAGGTCCTGTTGAAAATTAAGTAAACCTTTTTAACTTTTTACTTGAGGAGGAACATTATCTTAATTTGATCACATAATGTTAGACAGTACCCTACAGAAGAGAAACAACATGTCTGTATCTTCTACGTTTTTTTTTGTAAGACCCATTGTACGTCCTAAAATTTATGTCAAACTGCATGATATAAGACAGTGACCTACTGAAAGTACCAACCTAAATATCGGTCAAAATATTTGAATGAAAATATGAAAATTGGAATATAGCATCAACGTTGTGACTCTTGTAACTTTTTACCTGGGGGGCAACAGTTTTAAATTTAATATAAGAATGTACGACAGTGACCTTTGAAGAGATCCAACATATCAAAATATATTACCTTTTTTGTACGACTCAAATTAGGTCCTGAAATTAAGTAAACCCTTTTAACTTTTTACTTGAGAGGCAACAATCTTTAATTTGATCACAGAATGTAAGACAGTACCCTACAGAAGAGAAACAACATGTCTGTATATTTTACGTTTTTTTGTAAGACCCATAGTACGTTCTAAAATTTATGTCAAACTACATGATGTAAGACAGTGACCTACTAAAAAGTACCAACCTAAATATCCATCAAAATATTTGAATGAAAATATGAAAATTGGAATATAGCATCAACGTTGTGACTCTTGTAACTTTTTACCTGGGGGGCAACAGTTTTTAAATTTAATATAGAATGTACGACAGTGACCTATTGAAGAGATCCAACATATCAGTATTTATTACCTTTTTTGTACGACTCAAAGTAGGTCCTGAAAATTAAGTAAACCCTTTTAACTTTTTACTTGAGGGGCAACAATCTTTAATTTGATCACAGAATGTAAGACAGTACCCTACAGAAGAGAAACAACATGTCTGTATATTCTACGTTTTTTTTGTAAGACCCATAGTACGTCCTAAAATTTATGTCAAACTACATGATGTAAGACAGTGACCTACTGAAAAGTACCAACCTAAATATGGGTCAAAATATTTGAATGAAAATATGAAAATTGGAATATAGCATCAACGTTGTGACTCTTGTAACTTTTTACCTGAGGGGGGCAACAGTTTTTAAATTTTATATAGAATGTACGACAGTGACCTATTGAAGAGATCCAACATATCAGAATATATTACCTTTTTTGTACGACTCAAATTAGGTCCTGAAAATTAAGTAAACCCTTTTAACTTTTTACTTGAGGGGCAACAATCTTTAATTTGATCACAAAATGTAAGACAGTACCCTACGGAAGAGAAACAATATCTGTATATTCTACGTTTTTTTGTAAGACCATAGTTATGTCCTAAAATTTATGTCAAACTACATGATGTAAGACAGTGACCTACTGAAAAGTACCAACCTAAATATGGGTCAAAATATTTGAATGAAAATATGAAAATTGAAATATAGCATCAATGTTTTTACTCTTGTAACTTTTTACCTGGGGGGCAACAGTCTTTAAATTTAATATAGAATGTACGACAGTGACCTATTGAAAAGATCCAACATATCAGTATATATTACCATTTTGTACGACTCAAAGTAGGTCCTGAAAATTGAGTAAACCCTTTTAACTTTTAACCTAAGGGGCAACAATCTTTAATTTGACCACAGGGTGTAAGATAGTAACCTACAGAAGAGAAACAACATGTCTGTATATTCTAGGTTTTTTTGTAAGACCCATATTACGTAATAAAATTTGGGTCAACCAACATGATATATGAAAGTGACCTACTGAAAAGTACCAACTGAAATATGGGTCAAAATATTTGAATGGAAATATGAAAATTGGAATATAGCATCAACGTTGTGACTCTTGTAACTTTTTACCTGGGGGGAAACAGTTTTTAATTTGTTAGAGATTGTACGACAGTGAACCTATGAAGAGATTCCAACAATCAGATATTTATTACATTTTTTATACGACTCAAAGTAGGTCCTTAAAATTAAGTAAAACCTTTTAACTTTTTACCTGAGGGGCACCAATCTTTAATTTGACCACAAAGTGTAAAATAGTAACCTATAAAAGAGAAACAACATGTCTGTATATTCTACGTTTTTTTTTAAAGACCCATAGTACGTCCTAAAATTTATGTCAAACTACATGATGTAAGACAGTGACCTACTGAAAAGTACCAACCTAAATAAGGGTCAAAATATTTGAATGAAAATATGAAAATTGGAATATACTTTGTAAGACCCATAGTACGTCTTTAAATTTATATCAAACTATATGATTTAGAACAGTGACCTTACGGGAAAAGTACTAAAACTAAATGGGTCAAAACATTTTGAATGAAAATTATTGTAAAATGTGGAATATAGCATCAAACGGTGTGATCTGTGTAACTTTTACTGGTGGCAACAGTGTTTTTAAATTTAAATATAGAATTGTACGGACAGTTGAATATTAAGGAGATCCAACATTTCAGAATATATTACCTTTTTGAACGACTCAAATTAGGTCCTGAAAATTAAGTAAACCCTTTTATCTTTTTACATGAGGGGCAACAATCTTTAATTTGATCACATAATGTAGGACAGTACCCTACAGAAGAGAAACAACATGTCTGTATATTCTACGTTTTTTTTGTAAGACCCATTGTACGTCTTAAAATTTATGTCAAACTGCATGATTTAAGACAGTGACCTACTGAAAAGTACCAACCTAAATATCCGTCAAAATATTTTGAATGAAAATTATGGAAAATTGTTGGAATATAGCACAACGTTGTAACTCTTTGTAAACTTTTACCTGCGGGGGGCAACACGTCTTTAAGTTTAATATAGAATGTACGACAGTGACCTATTGAACAGATCCAACATATCAGTATATATTACCAATTTTGTACGACTCAAGTAGGTCCTGAAATTAAAGTAAACCCTTTTAACTTTTTACTTGAGGGGCAACAATCTTTAATTTGATCACAGAATGTAAGACAGTACCCTACAGAAGAGAAACAACATGTCTGTATATTTTACGTTTTTTTTGTAAGACCCATAGTACGTCCTAAATTTATGTCAAACTACATGATGTAAGACAGTGACCTACTGAAAAGTACCAACCTAAATATGGGTCAAAATATTTGAATGAAAATATGAAAATTGGAATATAGCATCAACGTTGTGACTCTTGTAACTTTTTATCTGGGGGGCAACAGTATTTAATTTTACAATAGAATGTACGACAGTGACCTATTAAAGAGATCCAACATATCAGAATATATTACCTTTTTGCACGATTCAAATTAGTTACTGAAAATTAAGTAAACCCTTTTAACTTTTTACTTGAGGGGCAACAATCTTTAATTTGATCACAGAATGTAAGACATTATCCTACAGAAGAGAAACAACATGTCTGTATATTCTATGTTTTTTTTTTGTAAGACCCATAGTACGTCCTAAAATTTATGTCAAACTACATGATGTAAGACAGTGACCTACTGAAAAGTACCAACCTAAATATGATTCACTTGATGAATAAAAATATGAAAAATTGGAATATAGCATCAATGTTGTGACTCTTTAACTTTTTACCTGGGGGGCAACAGTTTTTAATTTTAATATAGAATGTACGACAGTGACCTATTGAAGAGATATAACATATCAGAATATATTACCTTTTTTTGTACGACTCCAAAGTAGGTCCTGAAAATTAAGTAAAACCCTTTAATTTACTTGAGGGCAACAATCTTTAATTTTATCACAGAATGTAATACAGTATCCATACAGAAGAGAAACAACATGTCTGTATCTTTTACGTTTTTTTGTAAGACCCATAGTACGTCCTAAAATTTATGTCAAACTACATGATGTAAGACAATGAACTACTGAAAAGTACCAACCTAAATATGGGTCAAAATATTTGAATGAAAATATGAAAATTGGAATATAGCATCAACGTTGTGACTCGTGTGAGTTTTACCTGGTGCAACAGTTTTTTTAAACTTAATAGAAGAAGTACGACAAGTGAATGTATGTTGAAGAGATCCAACATTTCAGAATATATTACCTTTTTTGCACGACTCAAATTAGGTTCATAAAATTAAGTAAACCCTTTTAACTTTTTAAATGAGGGGCAACAATCTTTAATTTGATCACATAATGTAGGACAGTACCCTACAGAAGAGAAACAACATGTCTGTATCTTCTACGTTTTTTTTAAGTAAGACCCATAGTACGTCCTAAAAATTTATGTCAAACTGCATGATATAGGACAGTGACCTACTGAAAAGTACCAACCTAAATATGGGTCAAAATATTTGAATGAAAATATTAAAATTGGAATATAGCATCAACGTTGTGACTCTTTTAACTTTTTACCTGGGAGGCAACAGTATTTAAATTTAATATAGAATGTATGACGGACAGTGAATTATTGAGACGAATCCAAACATATCAGAATATATTACCTTTTTTTTGACGACTCAGAATTTAACAGTCTCCTTCGAACAATTAAGTAAACCCCTGTTATTTTTACTTTGAGGGCAACAATCTTTAATTTTGATCACAGAATGTAAGACATTAACCTACAGAAGAGAAAACAACATGTCTGTATATTCTTACGTTTTTTTGTAGACCCATAGTAACGTCCAAAAATTTATGTCAAAACTACATGATGTAAGACAGTGTGACCTACTGAAAAGTACACCACTATCCGTCAAAATATTTGAATGAAAATATGAAAATTGGAATATAGCATCCAAGTTTTCGACTCTTGTAACTTTTTACGTCTGTAGGAAATAGTCTGAGCAGTTTGCTTTAGAATGTACTAAAGTGACCTATTGAAGAGACCCAACATACAGAATATTTACCTTTTTTGTACGACTCAAGTAGTCCTGAAAATTAAGTAACCCTTTTAACTTTTTACTTGAGGGCAACAATCTTTAATTTGATCACAGAATGTAATACAGTACCCTACAGAAGAGAAACAACATGTCTGTATATTTTACGTTTTTTGTAAGACCCATAGTACGTCCTAAAATTTATGTCAAACTACATGATGCAGACAGTGACCTACTGAAAGGTACCAACCTAAATATGGGTATAAATATTTGAATGAAAATATGAAAATTGGAATATAGCATCAACGTTGTGACTCTTGTAACTATTTACCTGGGGGCAACAGTTTTTAAATTTAATATAGAATGTACGACAGTGACCTATTGAAGAGATCCAACATATCAGAATATATTAACTTTTTGTACGACTCAAATTAGGTCCTGAAAATTTAGTAAACCCTTTTAACTTTTTACTTGAGGGCAACAATCTTTAATTTGATCACAGAATGTAAGACAGTACCCTACAGAAGAGAAACAACATGTCTGTATATTCTACGTTTTTTTGTAAGACCCATAGTATGTCCTAAAATTTATGTCAAACTAAATGATGTAAGACAGTGACCTACTGAAAAGTACCAACCTAAATATGGGTCAAAATATTTGAATGAAAATATGAAAATTGAAATATAGCATCAACGTTTTTACTCTTGTAACTTTTTACCTGGGGGGGGACCAGTCTTTAAATTTTATACAGATTGTACGACAGTGACCTATTGAAGAGATCCAACATATCAGTTTTTATTACCTTTTTTGTACGACTCAAAGTAGGTCCTGAAAATTTAATAAAACCTTTTAACTTTTTACATGAGGGGCAACAATCTTTAATTTGATCACATAATGTAGGACAGTACCCTACAGAAGAGAAAAATGTCTGTATCTTCTACATTTATTTTGTAAGACCCATAGTACGTCCTTAAATTTATGTCAAACTACATGATGTAAGACAGTGACCTACTGAAAAGTACCAACCTAAATATGTGTCAAAATATTTGAATGAAAATATGAAAATTGAAATATAGCATCAACGTTTTTACTCTTGTAACTTTTTACCTGGGGGGGGACCAGTCTTTAAATTTAATATAGAATGTACGACAGTGACCTATTGAAGAGATCCAACATATCAGTATATATTACCATTTTTGTACGACTCAAAGTAGGTCCTGAAAATTGAGTAAACCCTTTTAACTTTTAACCTAAGGGGCAACAATCTTTAATTTGACCACACGGTGTAAGATAGTAACCTACAGAAGAGAAACAACATGTCTGTATATGCTAGGTTTTTTTGTAAGACCCATTTACGTAATAATACTTAATTAACATGATATATGAAAGTGACCTACTGAAAAGTACCAACTGAAATATGGGTCAAAATATTTGAATGGAAGTATGAAAATTGGAATATAGCATCAACGTTGTTACTCTTGTAACTTTTTACCTGGGGGGCAACAGTTTTTAAATTTTATATAGAATGTACGACAGTGACCTATTGAAGAGATCCAACATATCAGTATTTATTACCTTTTTTGTACGACTCAAAGTAGGTCCTGAAAATTAAGTAAAACCTTTTAACTTTTTACCTGAGGGGCAACAATCTTTAATTTGACCACAGGGTGTAAAATAGTAACCTTCAAAAGAGAAACAACATGTCTGTATATTCTACGTTTTTTTGTAAGACCCATAGTACGTCCTAAAATTTGTGTCAAACTACATGATGTAAGACAGTGACATAGTGAAAAGTTACAACCTAAATAAGGGTCAAAATATTTGAATGAAAATATGAAAATTGGAATATACTTTGTAAGACCCATAGTACGTCCTAAAATTTATGTCAAACTACATGATGTAAGACAGTGACCTACTGAAAAGTACCAACCTAAATATGGGTCAAAATATTTGAATGAAAATATGAAAATTGGAATATAGCATCAACGTTGTGACACTTGTAACTTTTTACCTGGGGGGCAACAGTTTTTAAATTTAATATAGAATGTACGACAGTGAATTATTGAAGAGATCCTACATTTCAGAATATATTACCTTTTTGTACGACTCAAATTAGGTCCTGAAAATTAAGTAAACCCTTTTAACTTTTTACATGAGGGGCAACAATCTTTAATTTGATCACATAATGTAGGACGAGTACCTACAGTAAATAAACAATAATATATTCTTCTACGTTTTTGTAAGACTTTGTACGTCCTAAAATTTATGTCAAACTACATGATGTAAGACAGTGACCTACTGAAAAGTACCAACCTAAATATGGGTCAAAATATTTGAATGAAATAGAAATTGAAATATCCATCAAAGGTTGTGACTCCTTGTAAACGTTTTACGCTGGGCAACCAGTTTTCATAAATTAATTTAGATTGTTCTACATATATCAATATTAAAGAGATCCAACATATCAGAATATATTACCTTTTTTGTACGACTCAAATTAGGTCCTGAAAATTAAGTAAACCCTTTTAACTTTTTACTTGAGGGGCAAAAATCTTTAATTTTAAAATTTTACCAACCTAAATATATATATATATTTTGTAAGACAGTACGTCCTACAGAATATCTCTACAAGAATTAAGACAGTGACCTACTGAAAAGACCAACCTAAATAGCTCTATATACGAATTGAAATTATGGAAAAATTGGAATATATCATCAACGTTGTGACTCTTGTAACTTTTTACCTGGGGGGCAACAGTTTTTATATTTAATATAGAATGTACGACAGTGACCTATTAAAGAGATCCAATATATCAGAATATATTACCTTTTTTGTACGACTCAAAGTAGGTCCTGAAAATTAAGTAAACCCTTTTAACTTTTTACTTGAGGGGCAACAATCTTTAATTTGATCACAGAATGTAAGACAGTACCCTACAGAAGAGAAACAACATAAGACGTCCTAAAATTTATGTCAAACTACATGATGTAAGACAGTGACCTACTGAAAAGTACCAACCTAAATATGGGTCAAAATATTTGAATGAAAATATGAAAATTGGAATATAGCATCAACGTTGTGACTCTTGTAACTTTTTACCTGGGGGGCAACAGTTTTTAATTTAATATAGAATGTACGACAGTGACCTATTGAAGAGATCCAACATATCAGAATATATTACCTTTTTTGTACGACTCAAATTAGGTCCTGAAAATTTAGTAAACCCTTTTAACTTTTTACTTGAGGGCAACAATCTTTAATTTGATTACAGAATGTAAGACAGTACCCTACAGAAAAGAAACAACAACCTGATATCTACCTGTTGTTTCTCTTCTGTAGTTCCATTAGTTATGTCCAAGATATTTATGTCAAACTTAATGATGCAAGACAGTGACCACTGAAAGTACCAACCTAAATATCCACAAAGAGTTTGTGGAAGAATATGTCATTATATAATGCGCCAGTTACTGTTAACCTCAGTGCAATAATGGTTCGAATCCTGCTGATGGAGAGTAAAATCTCCTTTGACTCATATTTCAGAAGGTTGAGAAGACTTGAACGAAATGGAAAAACTAAAGTCGAGAGGAAATCCTGAAGGTAATGGAAGGGGCAGAATGAGGAGTCGAAGTTAACGTAATAGGAATGGATAATGATGGAAGAGCCAGCGAGATCATTAATGAAAAATCAAAAGAGGGTAGGAGACTAAACAGATTCCTGAGGAACACCCACGATTGGCAGTAATTGTAGCAGTAGTTCCTCCATCAATACCTGCTTCTATTGCAGCTTTTTGAAAGAAAATTAGCTCGAAGTTAATAAGTGAAGAAGAAAACTAACTTAAAGAAAGGATGTTAGAAAGCAGCAATGTCTATGTAGATATATCAGTAACCTCCACACGAGACTTTCCCTTAGTTCTTAAGGGCAGAAGACCCTACATAAGTAAGATTAAAAAAAAACATATCACGTTGACTTCAAATCCAAAGCCATAAATATATAATAAGAGAGAGGATAAATAATATCCAAATAGCCAAGGATATGCACTGTAAGCATAAACTCTTAGGCTTTTTATAGGTTTCAAGTGCGAGATGTAAGCCAATAGTTAGAGGAATCAAAATGGCTTCTCTTCTTAGAAACAGGATGAACATGGGTGCATTTCCAACATGATGAAATGTATTAAATGTATTAGTATTAAGGGAAAATTAGTAGAGTTTAACGATGGGTGACAGATCAGAATCACATCGCCTCTTTTAAGCATATTGAGAGATGCTGTCCAAGAAACAGGATCCCATGTGCCCGGCCATATGTGATCTCATTTAAAGATGTAATATACTTCAGGAGTGGAGCAAGAGAAAGAGGATGATTGCTGATAGTCCAGGGCATATATATATATATATATATATATATATATATATATATATATATATATATATATATATATATATATATATATATATATATAATATATATAATAATATATATATATATATATATATAATAAAAGTTTCGAAACGCCCCTAATTCAGTAGGAGTGTTAGTTAGTGAACCATCAGTATGAATAAGTAGAGGAAAGAAGATTTTGCAAAAATTATTGGAGATGTTTTTGGCTAGAGACCAAAAATCTTTATCAGTAGAGTAAGAATCGGCTTACGTTCTGATGATAAAGGTTTTCTAAGTGTGCCGAATATCAGCCCTAAAACAAGTGAAGAATTATTAGTTAAATATAATCTACATTTGTCATTGTTTAGGAATTGATTAGGATATTCTAAGGAGAGAGTGTTTGTGTGTGTATTGAGTTTTATCTTGATTTCTCCAGGTTGCTAAGATTATAAAAGGACTGAACCACTTTACCACCCCAAACCACACCAGATGAGCCCAGTCAATCATTGTGGTGTACACTATAGTCTGGGAGATAGTTAACCTCTGCATTAAGAAACAGTCAAGTGTTCGAAGAGATGTAGAAAAATTTCATTAGGAGAAATACAAGATTATTTTTTTTTGTAATGACGGATAGAATAACATTTTAAGCCAAAGAGTATTGAAATTAAGGGATTCGAGAATTCCTGTGTGACATGTCTTGAGACATGTTACAGGTTTGTTACGCGCCTCGAGTTGTGTTACAAGTGTGTTAAAATTGATGTTAGACGCTGACTTCACCATTTAACAGGAATTTATGAAATAAATTATAATTAGTTATAGATATCAGACATTATTTTTATTTTTTTATTATTATTATTATTATTATTTTATTATTATTATTATTATTTTACTCTCTATGACTTAATATGTCTTTTCCTTAGTGCTAGAAGCGTGGTTATGTCCATTCGATTCCGAAGAATAGTAGCCGCTCTGAACCTTCTAACTATCATTCTATTGCTCCCACACGTGTTCTGTATAAATTCATTGAAAGTCTCCTCGAATCTTATTTCCTGAACCATCTGGAATCTCATTCCTTTCTTTCAGAGCATCAGTATGGCTTCCGACGCTCGAGGTCAACTGGTGATATATTTTCCTATCTATCTGTTTTATGGTCTTCTGCCCTTAGGGACTATGGGGAGTCTTATGTGATGACGATTGACTATCGAAATCTTTTGACCGGGTATGGCACGCTTTACTACTGTCTAAGTTCCCTACCTTTGGATTTCTTCCTTCTCTTTGCTTTCTCATGTCTAGCTTTCCCTCAGATCGTTCCATATCGACACTCGTTAATTTTGGTGTTTCTCAATGGTCTGTTCAACCTTTGACTTATTCTTACTTTTCATCAACGATTCGTTCTTCCACTCATTTTAAATTTTTTCTCTCTTTTGCATCTAGTGATGCTTTTCGATTCTATTCTTGCCAATCTGGATTGGATTTCCTTGGATTTCCCTGTGGGCTCGACTCAACCTTGTGAAATTCACCTCATTGAAGACTCAACTTCTTCAAATCTCCCTCTCAAAAACACCTCCCAACTTCCCTACCTCTCAACTTGGAACAACGAAAACATTATTGGTCTGAATATAAACAACAAATTGTCCTGGAAATTTCATATCACAGCAGTTGTTAAGGTGTCCTCAAAGAAGTTGAGAGTTGCAAGAATTTATTTTTCTTCTGAACAGTTACTCCAGTTATATAATGGTTTTATCCGCCCTTGTATGGAATACTCTTCTCAGATTTGAGGGGCATCGGTTCCACCCTTCTCTTGGATTGGGTCGAGTCTTAGGTTGAAAGACTAATAAACACTCCTCTACTTTCGAACTCCTTTGACCCTTTATCACAGTGACTTAATGTTGACGCACTCATTTTTATAGGTGCTAGAGAGAGTTGACCTCTCGCATCTTACCAATTTCGCGTCACCCTCTTTGCACAGGTGTACCTTGTTTTAACATGAATTTTGTGAGATGATTGGAAACTCCAGGCCTTGTCGCTGCGGTGCTTCCATCTTTCCAGCCACTTCTATTCAATGAAACTTCCTGCCATCATCTATGTTTGATCTTCCTCTCTTTAAAACTCGAGTCTCGCTCACCTAAGAGATTTGCATTAGTCTTGAATTTGAGTGGGGTTTCTTCATTTTATTATTCTGACTCTTTGTTAGAAAGGACCCTACCCATGGGTGGTGGTAACCTGTAAAAAATTGGTAGTATTAGTAGTAGCATATTAAATGACTTGACACAAATTAGTAATGTGCTATAGACATAAAATTTTTGACTCTGCTGAAAACTAAAATGTATGTGTATTTAAACAACAATTTTACATATTACTAGTAATTGAAATAACTTAATGAGGAAATTTTGGACTTTTTAATTTTTAAATCGACCAATTTTTTTCCAATATTTGCGATAGAATATAAATTTTAAATTTCTTGAGTGGGAGGCGAATTGTTTTAGGTTTTGAAACTTTTATAATCGGAGCGTATCAAGAATTCATGGATTTGTATACATTTTGTCAAAGCATTGCAGTTAATTTCTAATTTAAAATAATTTTGGAAGGGTTGGTAATAATACAAAAAAAAAACATTATTGAAGAATTGGAAATTTTAAAATCTTTGGAGAATAGGTTTTTAAGAATTTGTTGAAAGGACGGAGGCCTACATGACGCCCACCAGATAAAATACGCAACAAGGTATTATTAAAATCAAAGATTTTGAAGCACTGTACACAGCATTGAAAGAGTGTTAAGTCAAAGGAAGGAAGTAGGGGAAAATAGGAGTAGGAGGAGGAGTGTTCTAGACTCGGCTCAACAGAGTGCATGGATTAATTAGCCTAGTTTTTAAGACTGATCAGAGATAGGATATTATGTGGAAGGTAGAGTCATATTAGCTCTCAAAGTAAGAGGCTGTGATTAAAACATTGTAGAGCTATAGTAGAAGGAAGTGACGCCAAAGATCGAATGGTAGAAAGATAATGGAAAGAACAGCAAAAGTAAGATGGTGAAAGTGACGCCAAAGATCGACTGGTAGAAAGATAATGGGAAGAACAGCAAAAGTAAGATGGGGGATAGTTGATGAAATGAAATTTCTGCTTCCTGATCAGAAGATTATATAGATCTGTTGCGTTTAAGCCATTTTCCTATCATCTATTTTTTACTGGCGGGTATTGAATTACTTTCAAAATGAGAAGAGTAATGCAAGTCACAGTCATCGACATGGAGACGAATATGTAATGAAATGGTTGATAGGTCATTGATAAAGAGTAGAAAGAAGGTTGGAACTAAAAGAGAACTTTGGGGAAAACACTATTAATAGTTTCTATGGAACGACCGGATAGAAAGTTAGAGAGGAGAAAGATTTCGATTTCGAAAAACATAAGCTTACAAATCAATGTATCGTACCACACTATCGAAAGATTTTATTATGTTCGGTGTTACGACAAAAGATTCAGTGAAATACCAAAAAGTTATTGAACAAAGGATTGGAAAGTGATAAAAACTACCCTGCCGAGCATTTCCTTGCAAAAAGGATTACTGAACATTTGAGATAGGATTAAAGGAATTAAGATTAGTAATGGTATCTCTCTCTCTTTTTATTTCAGGTCGTTTTTGAGAGGAAAAAGAAAGAAATGGAAAAGGCGAGGGCGCAATTGGAGGAAGGAAGAGACGGAGCAGATTTTAAGGTGAGGAAATACAAAACTTTTTCACCATTTCACTTTTAGAACTTTGTTTAAAGAGGAACATCAAAAATTTAAGAGCTGTATTTGATAATTGTGTCAACTTATGAAAAATTGCGTACACAGTTTTGTTTATGTTTATGCGAGGATATACATACAAGGAATCCTATATCTATGTATGTGCTCGTATATATCATGCTTTTGACGTAGTTCTTCAGCTCGTCTTTATTCATACACTTGCCAGAATCATAATAAAGATTTTCATTTTGGACATAAATTTTTGATCTTCTTCCTCCATTTAATCGATGGATTCTCGTGAATAATTCTAATACCTTATATTTTATACTTATTTCACCTAATAGCCTTCAAATAATCTAAATTATGTATCTTTTCAACAATATACTAAATCATTTTCATTTCAACATATCAATCAATTTCCATTTCGTTTTTAACTTTGTTTTTGATCACCTGGTTTTAAATGTTTCTTTCCAACTATTATATTAGCTTAAACTTGACTATTTTATCTAAACTTGACTTTTAAATTTGAACTCTTATTCTAACTTTGAATGCTTTATTCTAAACTTAAATTTTAAATTTAGCTATGCATTAACTTAAATTTGTTCTATTTTTTCAGTCAAATCCTCCTTCAGTCATATCTATCCAAGTAAACACAATTATAACTTACGGAAATTTTTACTCTTAATACTTATAACCGATTAACGCTGGACTTTAGGTTAATCTTTAAATCCTGATAATTAATTTCAATTGAACTTTGATAATCTAACCTTTTATCCGGTTCTCCCGTTATTATTCCGATGTATTTTCTCACAGAACACTCTTTAACGCTAAAAATTTATCCTATTCGTAATATAATATATAATAATATTAATATATATATTATATATTATATAATATAATATTATATTATTATATATTATACATAATATATATATAAGTATTATTTAATCAACAGTTTATATATATAATATTATATTAATTAAATATTATATATTATATTGAATTTAAATTATATAAATTATATTATATTTATTATATATATTATATAATATTAATAAATTTAGTATTATATAATATTATAGCCCTTAAAATAATGTAAAATAGTAGTATAGTTAAATAATATATTAATAATATATTATATAATATATAATATAAAATATATATATTATTAATATATATATATATTAAATATTATAACATACATAAGTGAATAATATAAATATATTATATATAATTATAACTCGAATAATATATAATTTAAAATATATATATATATCTTAATGTTATAAAATATATAGTGCTTATATACTTATAATTAATTTATTTACTTAAGAATTAATAACATTATTATTTAATTAATATGTTATATATACTACTATATATATATTAATTATATAATATATAATATCCGTATTAATTAATTTATTTAATATAATATCAATAAATTATTCTTAATATAATTAATTTCATTCTTTACTTTATACTATAAGTATTTAGTTATTATTATAATATTATGTAAATATATATATATAAATAAAGGATATATTTATATTTACTATACATATAAATTAATATATAGTAGTAGTAAACTTATAAATATTAGTAATATATTTAATCTATTATATATAGAGATTATAATAATACCAATTAACTACTATATAAAGTAAGCACCTAAGGTATACATCTTCTTTATATTAATAGCTCGTAGATATAATATATATATAATTATATAAATAAATCTTGTTTTTATAAATTGAAAGAGATTACTACTACTAGATTTTTTTAAATATAAGTATAATTTATATTATTAATATGAATATTATAGCATATATTATATATATTTTATACTATAAATATAATTATAGTATTTATAATCATATAATATTATATATTTATATTATATTATTATATTACTTTATAATTATATTAATTATTATATTAATATTTATAATTCTATTTACTTATATTAAATATATTCCTAATATATAATTATATCTTATAACATTATAAAATAATTTTAAATCAAGAGACAATTATTTAATTTATATTTTAATATAATTAATTTAGATATTAAATTTTAAATATATATATATTATAATAATATATTTATTAATAATTATATTATTAAATATAAAATATATATATATTAATATTATTAATAATAATTATTATTATAATTTATAATATTTAGTTACATCAAAACTACAATTTAAAGGGAAGCTTAATAATACATTTACACGCATTCTGTGAAGGTATCTTTAGGTCACAATTTGAATCTAGTATTTTTATCGTATTTCTATTTAAAAGTAACCTATTTGTTGTTATATAACATCATTTTACAGATATAATATTATAATAAATATAATATTAACTTTAATATAATATTAATTTAATTATTATATATGATAACTTTATATCAATATATGAAATGATAAATTAATCTTTATTTGTTCAAATAAATATTTGATAAAATCTTTTGATTATATTAAATTAAAGTTTTGTTAATTTGTTATTATAATTTAGTTATCCATTATATAAAATTTCGAATCATTTAATAGTATGAGTAAGTATTATATATTAGTTTACATGTATATTATATATATATAATATAATAAACATTAATTTATTTACACCTGCAAAACTCAAAACTAAACATAATATCATACTTTATATATGTATATATTTCTATATAAATATAATACACCATACATTGTAATTATAAAAAATAAATAAAAGTTTAAGAATATATATTTAGTAAAAAAATGGTTTATATATTTATATATTATATATATATATATTAATTAATAATTAATATTAATAATATATATAATAATTATTATATATTATATAAAATTAATAATAATATATTATATATAGTAATAATCACGGCACTTAAAATGCGAACATAATTTACTTACAGACACCAATACATACACATTAATTATTTATTTGTTATTATTATCAATTTTAAAGAAATATATATAAATTATCTTAACGTGACTTAAATAGTGCTAAATGTTTAAGGCTTTCGAGCGACTTTTATTAATATATTTAATACACTAATTTTAATTAAAAATTTATCTTAAGTACTATAATAAATATATATTAATAAATTAATTAATAAATGCTCCAAATTAAACACTTTAATAAATGATAGTCTAAAATAAATATTAATACTTTAATTATCAGATAAGTAAATGATTTTTAATATAGGTGAAAAAAAAGCTATATTACACTTATATCCAAATTAATAGTAACATACATCTAGTCTATTTTAACCGAATATATCACTTAACACTCAAATAATAATATATATAATTATAGATATATAATATATTAATAGTTAATATTATATATTAATTTATATAATAATATAATAATATATTATAATAATATTATATATAATATAATAATATATATAATATATATATATACAAGTATGTAATTAAAATATTTTTATATTAATATTATAAACTTGATAAAATAAATAATATATCAATTATCAAAAATTTAGGAATGTAAATTTCACTAAATAAATAAAAACTAAAAATAATTTATATAATTAAAATGAGATATAATTATTATCCGTAGCAATATTTTAAATATGAATAATTCAAACTGAAATTAATATTCTATGTTTATATAAATTCTCCATTGATGTTTTAATTTGCCAATATTATTTAAGACAATTATAATATTTATATTAAATAATTTTAAATTTATATATTAATTTAATAATAATACTAAAATCTAATTATATATATATTTACACTATATAACATTTATATATATATATAATAATATTATATATTTATATATATATATATATATTATATATATATATTAATTAATATTAAATATTATATATTATATATAAATATAATAATTAATTATAATATATCTCATATTTCATATTCTAATATATTAATAATAAAATTATAATATAATAATAATTAATATATTAAAATATATATTAATATTGAATATATATATATATATATATATATATATTATATATATATTATAATATATATATATATATATATATATATATATATATATATATAATATATATATAATATTATATAATATATATTAAATATAATAATAATATAAATATATATATATCATATAAATATATAATAATTTATAATTAGCAATTAGAGCAAAAGTAATTTCTAGAATATATATGTATCTAGCATTCCTAGTTACATAAAGCAATATATAATATGTATTATACTACTATAATATATATATATATAAGTATAACTATGTGTATATTACCGTTTAATATTTTACTTAATACTGACGTAATTTGTCTGTTTATCTGTCAATATATATATAACGTTTACTATATATATATATATTATTAACTATTTACTTATCATTTATGATATTTAATAATATTGTTATAATTCTATATAATAAAAATCAATGTAATCTTTTCAAACTGTTTTTTATAATTATATTATACTATATATATACTACTTTATTAAATATTATTATATATTGCTGTTATTATTTAGTATAATAATTTTATTATATAAATAATTAAAATATATATTTAATATTTATTAATAAATACAAGTGAGAAGATTAATCTTCAATATAAGACATCTCAAAATTCAAAATAAAAAGAATAACGAATATACAAAAAAATAAATAACTATAAATAAAAAAATAATATAAAAATAAATATAAAAAAAATAAAAATAAAATAAAACATAAAATAAAAAATAAAAAAAAATAAAAAGAAATAAAGATAATAATTACGGAAATAATTTCTGAAAGAGAAAATAATTATCATAAAAAATTACAAAAAAAAAGAAAAAATAAAAAAATAAAGATATTTTAAATAGAAAAAAAATAATGATTAATAATGACATAATATTAAATACTAAAATAATCAATATAAAAAAAAAAGTCAAACAGACTAAAACAAACAAAAAAAAAACAGAAAAAAACAATAAAAAATAATATAAACAGTAAAAAATAATAATAAGTAAAAAAAATAAATAATATAAAAAAAATACATAACATCAAATAAATATACACAAATAACAAATAAATAATTAAATAAATAAAAAAATCAAAATATAAAATAAAAAAAAAAAAAAAAAAAAAAAAAAAAGAAATGAAAATAAAAAAATATAAATATAAAAAATAAAATAAAAATAAAAAAAAAAAAAAAATTTAATAAACAAATAATAATAAATCTAAAATTAATTTTAAATCAATAATTATATAAAAAAAAAAAAAAAAAATAAATAAAAAATAAAATAAAAAAAATAAAAAATATTTAAAACATGTGTCTTCAAGCCTTGAATCATTTACTAAACTTACGACACGAAAAAAATAAAAATAAAATAAAAAATAAAAAAAAATATAAATATAGAAATAAAATATAAAATAATAAAAAAGAATAAAAATAATACTCAAAGAAATTTAATAAAATAAATATAAATATATAATATAAATAAAAATATATAATATTTATAGTATTGAACAAAGTAAAACATTATAACACAAAAAGTCGCTTCAATCAAAATTGAATAAACTAAATAATTACTACTTAAATTTAAAATCAATTTTCTATAAATTTTATTATTCTTATTTCTTTAAAAAATAACTATTTTAAAAAAAAAAAGAAAAATATATTATATAAATATATAGAATAATTAAAAAAAAAAATTACATTAAAACTATATAGCTACTTATTTTATATATATGTATATATATAATATATTATATTATATTTATGTTTATTCAACTTATTATATATGTATTATATATTAAAATAATAAATATATTTCATTCTTATTATAATCTTGTAAACATATGTATATGTTTTTTAATAGCTTAGCTATAGTTCACTTTACAAAAAATTTAAATATTAACTATTTTTATTAATTATAATAGTTATTATAAAATAAATTAAAAATATAGTTATTCACACTAGCTCCTCACACAGATATATTTATCCAAGATAGAAAATTTAGTGTTCTTTATTATATTTTATATATAATATATATATATTATATTATATATAATTATTTATAAAGTTATATAAGTTAGAAAATAAATTGTGTACCTTCTATATATATATTATATATATATATATAGTATACTATAAATAATATAACTTTATTATTACTATTATTCTTATTAATTGTAAAATAGTATTAACAATATTATGAAATCGGAATCGTTATCGCTGGCGGATAACTTTGTCTATATATTATATATAGTAATGATATTAGGGTATTATATATATATGATATATGGGATTATTTATATTGTGAATGACAAGTGAGATCACATATGGATATATATATAGTATTAATAATTTTATATAAAAATGAATATTACATACTATTATTATATAATATCATAATTATATAAACAGGCGACAATATAAAATAAATATAAAAGTGACTTGTTATGTATGAGATTGAACCTAGTGATTTATTAATATTTCATATAAAATAAAATTTGATTTATTCAAAATGTATATTGACTGTTATTTATTTTTATTTTATTACTTATACAACTTTTTACAATATTACTTTGAAATATGTACTTTTTTGATAAAATAAGTAATAGCTATTATGTTATCATATAGATAATATGGTAGGAAATACTAGTAGAAATAAATAGATTCGATATACTTCAGTAGTAAAAAATATAATAAATGCTCATATTTCATACCAAATTTATGTTTTACATGAAGCAACTTTCAAATTACTGGTCATAATGATATATATTCACACTACTTTCTTTTTTATAGTACGCTAATAATGTGAGTAATCGCCCTAATAACTCTCCATTGATAATTAACATGGCATTATAATTACCCATGTAGTGTATGATAAAAATATAATCATAAAATTAACATTGTCTTTATAATCACATATAGTGTATATTTGCAATATATAGTAAATTATGAGAAGGTTAAAATTTAAGCTTGTATCAGATATAATATTAGTTCATATATTAAGTACTCATAATATTTTATTTAACTATATATAGTTTGTAAAATACATAAATACAAAATACACAAAGTAATTATATAAACAAACAAAAATAATAAAAAAAAAAAAATAAATATAGGTTCAATCATATTGATTTAAAAAATAAAATTGTATAAAAAAAAAATAGTTATATATTTAAACTTAGATAATATAACACGGTTTTAATACAATTTAAAGAAAAAAATAAGCAAATAAAAAAATAAATTTAAATTAAAATGAAAAAAAAAAGTAGTAAGAAAAATTGGATCATTTATTTTGATTTTTAAAATAAATTTCAAAATGTGATATTTAGAGTTTATTAAAACAATATTAGATAGATAATAAGATTAATAAGTCAATGAAAAGCCTACAAGTTATTTGACATATCTCACACCCTTCGCTTAGTAGTTAAACTTTCATTATACTATCACAAATTTTCTAATCAAATATTAATAATGAATTCACATAAAATAATAATTATAATATAATAATAAGAGAGAAATAATTTACACGTTTAATAATACCACCACTACTACTATTACTGAGAGTAATAATAATAATAAAAATAATAATGAATAATAATTGATAGATAGGTAATAAATACGGTATGTAATAGTATACAAATAATTAATAATATAATAATACATTAATTATATATTTATAAATATACGACTTTAAATTAAATAATAAATCAATATAAATAAAGAACTTTTTGTTTTTATCTATTAAATAGTGAGTTTTAGATAGTATTATGTTTCTTATATGATATATATTATTTACATTATAAAAACTATAAGTATTTCAACTCAATATGTACACTAATGTATAATATATATATTAGTTATAAAGTATATATATATAGTATTATAACTACTAAAGTTATCTTATTAGTTTTATACATATATCAATAATATATAAATATTATTAAAAAATTTAGTGCTATTACACAACTACTATTGTATATAGTTATACTATTATATGAATATCGAGTGAAAGTTTGAAGGTAATTTAGTATGAAACTTGATAATTACACTTCATAATTTATATAATTTTATAAATAATACATATAAAATATTAACCTATTTTTTAAAGAAAAAACATTATTTAATCACTATATACTAATAAATTTTATTAGTAAAATATCTATATTTATCATATATCTAGTACATAGATAATTTTTATATTATTCATCATAAGTGAGTTATTGACTATTACGTTTTTATCTATAATTAGATATTTGAGTTTACTCATTTAAAAAACACCGATGAATCCAGATAATAGGTTATATATTGCAAATTAGTATATTTAATAATATTTTAAATCTATATATATATATACAAAAAAAATTGGAATT
Organism: Trachelipus rathkii; assembly: GCA_015478945.1. Lineage (NCBI taxonomy): Eukaryota > Metazoa > Arthropoda > Malacostraca > Isopoda > Trachelipodidae > Trachelipus > Trachelipus rathkii. Next base: position 4,696 of record JABUQX010027510.1, on the reverse strand, counting down.
TACCTTAATTATAGTTATGGTGGATTCATATTCACTATAAAAAAATAAATAAATAAAAAAAAAAAAAAATAAAAAAATAAAATAAATAAAAATAAAAAATATAAACAATAGAAGATCGAGAAATGTCATAAATGCATTATGAAAATGGTATCTGTAAGTTCTGCTCTTTCGGAAAATCTTTTAATATAATTAAAATAAACTTAACATCAGATATATTAATTGTAATTAAATATATAAGTTTATAATATATATATATGATTTCATTACGTATATAACAATTAAAAAAGCAAAAGTTATTGAGTTATATAATAATATATATATATGTTAGCTATGTCATTTAAATATCTTTAATATAAAATTTTATTTATATGTCATTATTAATTTACTATTATTATTAACATCAAAAATAATATAATACTCATAATTCTGTAGCATCATATCATCAAATACTCTTTATTTATCATAAGATTATAATATGAGATACAATTTTCACTTATTCACAGTTAAAGTGTGTAATACAAAAAAAAATAAAAAGGCACGACCATATTATCATCTGGTAAATATATAAATAAGACCAGAATAAGAAAGATATTAGTATCTCCTATATAGAGTAACGAAAGACATGAAGCCAGCATTAATTAGATAAGAACTTTCCGCGTCGCTCACGTTCAGAAAATCCCACTCCTAGATGCTTCTACGGGGACCGAGATCCGCATCACAACACTAATTGTGAGTAAGTCGTACAGATGCTTACGTCTGGGTTTCATCCTCTGGACCAAAGGGTAAAAGCCACAAACCATATTCCCACTTAAACAACACCCCGCACATTCTTGCGTCCTTTTCTGATGCCACCATTTCTTCTCGGTCCTCTGCCAAACTGCACATTTCTAGTATATATCATCCTTCTAAAATGAGGACAAGAATGCAATCCACTAATTTACCTCTCTCCCTAGTCGGTCTGTTACTCACTATAACACCACATTCACTCTAGCAAAAAGCAGATACAAGTATAATACGCTCTTAACGCATGATTCGGACAACTTATAAGCATTCATCCTTTTCCCCAGTATTGACCAAAATATTGAGGTGTATTAATTATATTATTATATTTTTATTTATATAGAGATTCAATATTATTTTAGCGAAATTCCACCACATAATATTAGCTTTTGCTAAATCTTATCTTATATATAAGAATATTATGTGATTATGAATTAAATATAAGGCCTTGTAAAATATATTTTTTTAATTCTCAAATTAATAGTAAATCACTATATAATATATATATATATAATTAGTAATGCCATCTAATCAGTTCACTGATTCACACTCGAATTATTCACGCTCACAATGAAAAACTAGTGTCAGTAAATATATATATAAATAATATATTATATATATATATATATATATATGAGATATATACAAATATATATAGTGTATATTGAGTCTATCAAATACCATTAGCATATTAAAGAGTAAATAAATTACGACTATATAATATATAATAATTAAGTTATTATATAAAGGAAATGATAGAACTCCTTGAATAATATAAGTGAGTATCGAAGAGGAAATCTACCCACAACTCAACTCTAACTAATTAATCCACTTTATAATAAATATGACGTACTATAAAGATTGAGAATTAATGTTCACCTCATACTGAGGAGAAATAATTTATACCGCCTCTTATAGAAAAGTACTTCACCCGAAACACCACTGATATGATTAAATATTATATAGTTAGGAATAATGGTGATAAAATAAGCTTCTATAAGGCAGTAAGTTTAATAATTATTGTGAGGTTATAAAATATTCCTCTAAGTATTTATGATATATCCTCTAAATTTTTACATGTTGGTTCAATAAAGAATACAAAGATTTTTTTTTTTTATAAGATTTATCTAAATTATAAGACTTATAACTAAATTAAAATAAATTATTTATATTATAGTCTATTATTATTTATTTATTATTCAAAACTTAGAAAGTAATATAATTCAAGAATAATTAAATATATAGATTAGATAATGAAACGAAAATTTAAGTTAAAATCTCATATAAATTAAATAATAATATTATATTTATACTATATATAATATAAATTATATTATAATAGTAATATATAATATTATATTACATAATTAAGTATATATAAATACATTATAATTTAATAATAATTATAATTATAATGAAGATATTATATTTATGTACAAAGATATTATATACAACTAGACTTAAAAGTAATACAGGAATGCGACACACAGTTACATTCATATATATAAATATAATTTATAATTATACTATATTATAAAATATATAAATAAGTATATAATATATATATTATATTTTAAGCTTAAGAAGTATAGAATATATTAATATAATATTTTTATATAATTATTATATATTATATTTATATATATTAATATATATTATAACTATAATATATATATTAATTATATTATACATATAATTATATAATTATATATATATATTTATTATTTCAGTTAATATATATATATATTATATATTATATCAATAATTAACTAATAAATTATATAAATATATAAATGTATATTTTATATTATATTAAGTAGAATAATATATCATAATCATTACAGTTTTGACATTTATTCTCTTCAGAACTATGACCTTGTTGGATAGTGCTGTATTATTCAATTCTCGCTATATTAGTATCTGACTTATGTATATTAAATAATAACCAAAAATATTAAAAGTTATGTAATATATATATAGTTATCTCGTATTATCGTTTTAAAATGAATTTTAACGTTCTAGCTTATAATTCTATTACCCGTTAAATTATTGAGTTAAATATAGGTTTAAATTAAATATTTATTAAATAATAATTCGATATTTATAAAGAAGTGTTTATAGTATATATATACTGTTACATTATTTTATATTAATGTTTACTGGTAAAGCTTAAATTATATTATATTAAAATTATTAATTAGTACGTCTAATAATTGTTCTATCACTAATAGTATGTTTTAAAGTGATTACTAAATTATGCTATTCATTTAATATATACCTAGAATCATGAAAATTATTTATTGATATGGTAAAAAATTATATTACAGAGATATTTAAACCCGAGAGTGAACTGCTTCACTCAACACCTGTGGCAGAGTTCTACTAATCTAAGGAGTAAGTAGAATAAGACTTCAATTTAAAATCGTAAAACACGAGCAGGAACTGGGATAGTCGAAGCACCTAAGAAGAATTAAGCTCAGAGACATCTCCCCACCCCGACCAGTCGAGATGAAATGAGTGGACCCTCTTCGCTCATCGGTTATCTGTCCGAGTGCTTTCACAACTAGACTCCTCAATATTCGGAACGCAATGTACTAAAATAAAATAAATATAAAATACAAGAATATTATTGATTATATTTAAATTAATATTTAATTTTAACTTTTTCTTTATATTTATATAAAGTACAGTTATTAAAATATATCTATATGAAAATTGGGAAAAATTATTTATCATTTTATATAAATAGTATATAGTTTCCTCCAAACATATAATAATTTTTTAATATTAAATATAAATAAATAAAATGAGGTATATTATATTAAAATATATTATATTTAATCATAATATATATATAAATTATTGGCATATTTTAAATAAAAATTTATTATTTATAAGATGTAAAATAAAGTATAAATGGAGAGCGCAATTATTAAATTATGGAGTTTACAGTGAAATAAAGAATTTACTGCCAATCTCACTTACGGCGAGTTTGAATCCAGCCTCGCATGTGCGAAATGAGGACCAATATTATCCGAAGACGCTTACGACTAAAGAGCTATCCTCCAACCCCAATAAAAGTTGAGGATTTCAAGAACAGTTATAAAGCAAACCGAGCTCCCTTGCAAGAAGACATCATCTAAAAGGTTGTCGCAGCCTGATCCAATCCCTCGTTTTTACATTGTAGATGTTAAAATATTGCATAATAATTAATCGCAAATATATAAGATGTAAATAAAGAAAAGAACATTAATTAAATGGAAGTTAAAGTAAATTTACTGAAAGCCTTCTCCGGTGTTTGAACACCAAAACCAATCCATGTGCGCCAATAGAGGACAAATTAACCACGGTAATGTCTTTTACGAAAAAACATTAAGCTATCACCCAAACCAAAAAAAGATTGGATATCAGGAAACATTTATAAAAAACAACCGAGCTCCCTTCAAGACGACCAAATTTAAATAATATAATTAATAATTTATAAAATATATATATTATATAATATATATATATAAATATATATATATATAAATATTAATAATATATATATAAATATTTATATATAAATAATATACTATAGTTAAATATATATATAGTATTATATATAATATATATAATATTATAAATATAACAATATATAAATATATAATAATATATTATGTACATATATATAAATATATATATATAAAATATAAATTTATAATAAATTATAATATATAATATAATATATATATAATATATAATATATTACTATATAAATATAAATACTTATAATAAAATATAATATTATATATATTTTTGTTTTTTTTTTTTTTTTTTTTTTTTTTTTTATTTAACGGGTTTTGCAACCCAAAAATAGTAAAGAATCTACTAATGAAGACACCGAATATTCAAATTGTTGTGTATTAATAATTAT
>JABUQX010027509.1:10000-15000 GCA_015478945.1 Trachelipus rathkii | reverse complement strand
TTTTTTCCCCTATCCTTCTGCGTACTTCACTCCGTTCCAACACCTAATTAAAACAGTTCAAAATTTCTTCTTTCATTTTCTTTCCTCCCTCTTTTATCAATTCTATGTGGGTTATCCCATCTTCAACATCCGCATGCCTACCGTTCTTCATCGCTTTCAGAGTCACCTCTAATTCTTCCATAGTTATCTCCTTCCATAGTTATCTCCTCCCCCTCCACCATCTCTTCTCCCTCCCCTCATCCGCCTGTTGCATTTACATTTAGCCAGTTTCACTGAAGTACTTTCCATCCTATCTCCTGTTGTCCATATGATTTCACCAAAACCTATCCCTGCTGATACTTGATGTTGCAACCTTTCTCTTTGAATCCTCCAATAGTTTTTTTGCCATCTGCGTTCTAAATCTTCTTACTTTCTGCCCTCCCATCTTCATCATTTCTTCCGCCTCTCTCTTTGCAGCCTCTTCTTTTTACTTCTTCTTTTTCACTGCTCTCATGCATCAATGTTCTGCCCCTCCACATAACTGAGCCTTATTTGTTATGGTTCTAATTTTTTTCCGCCACCTTTTCATCAATATCGTTTTCCTCTTTATTGCCTCCTTCATACTTCTTCAGTCCACCACTTTGTGTCTCTTTTCTTCGTTCCTCCTACACATCTTTTACCAAGAGTTTCCTCTGCTACCCTTCTTATCGTTTCTTGTATTTCCTCCATCTTTCCTACTTCTTCTAATTGTTCTAAGTCTTCATTTATTCTTTTCTAATATATTCCCTTTTCTTGTCACAATCCTTCAGTGATTCCACTTTAATCAATTTCTCTTTTCCTTTATTCTGCAGCTTTTCTGTCTTCACCACCAGAGGTCCTTCATCAACAATCTATGATCCGAATCCATTGTTACTACTAGACAGGTATTACTTTAAGCAATTCCTTATTTCCTAACTATTCAGATGAATTAATAGTCTATAATAGACTCTGATTTGAATTCTCCTGTGTATTTATTCAGTCTATACCTGCGAACCTACATGTGAGTCCCTTCGATGAAAAAAAAAACATTCATGATCTTCAATTCCCCCTTCCTCAGACAGAAATCTATGACGCTATCTCTCCTTCAATATTTCCTTACCTTCTATCCCATATTGTCCTACTATCATTGTCCCCACTTCGCCTCTTCTCCTTCCCACTGTGAATTGGGATCCCTCCAATCAGAAACAGTACAATCCCTCTTCCTTCTTCGTTTCTACATTCTCCTCCAAAATTTCCATGAACTGTCTTTTTTCCTCTTCCAAGTGTCCCTGTTGCGGCGAATATACCTGATAGAAGTGGTACTCTTTGATTTTAAAAGTGCTCATCTCATAACGTTCTTTCCGTGTAAGACTTTCTATAGTCTGTAGAACGGGACACTTGGCCCTTTATCGAGCTACTCCATGTTTTGTGGATTCCTTTCGCTCTACTTTCTTAATATATTCAATACCGTACCTTCCTCCATATCTCTCCTCTCAATCTTCTCCTTCATTCCCATTTCTGCCATTCCCAATCACGTGATCCGTGATCCTCCGTCCCCTCATCATCTTCAGGATCCTACTCCTCCTTTCCACCATAGTGTCGCAAATAATAAGCGTAGCGCATCTAATCTTAAAAACATTATTCAAGTTCCTGGTCCAAAATCGTTTCCGGGGTCTGTTACCTAAAGGTCTGTCTACTTCCGAGGCTGGTCCTTGAGTATATATGATATATTATATATATTAATATATATATATATATATAAATATTATTATATATATATATATATATATATATATATATAATATATATTAACATATAAATATATATATATATATATATATATATATATATTATTTAAAAAATCTGGAAAAACAAAAATTCGGCTCCAAAAAAATAAACAAAAATGTCAACACAGTGGAGTTTCCGTGTGTAAGGGATGTAACGAGTAACGAGAAAAGCGGAAAAACACCGTTATCAAATTTTTTAAAAAAGGGTAAGCGTTACCGTTCATCGTTATCATTTAAAATCATTTGAAGCGTGTTACCTCCGTTACTCGTTACAATTGGAACGCCCGTTACGTACGCCCGTTACATGTAACGCGTTACTGCCCACCTCTCGTATATAATATATATTATATATATATATATATATATATATTATATATATATATAGATAGATAAATATATATATATGTAAAATAATGTGTATTTATGAAAAATTATTACAAGATATTAGTATATATATAGATATAATATATTATATTTATAATATATATTATATATATATATATATATTTATAATATATATATATATATATATATATAATATAAATATATTTATATATATATATATACTATATATATTATATATATATATATATAATATATATATATAAAAGGAAGACTAAAGGTTGCATAAGTAGGAGGAAAAATGAAAATGAACAGTTTTGAAGGAGGATGAATGGGGACTTGCAGGGAATAAAAAACTTTCCTGGAAGCAAACGCGAAGGTTTAAGAATGAATGTAAGGGGAATCTGAATGGAAAAATGAATAGGGATGGTGTTTTCGTGACTGAGGAAATGGATGTGAGGAGAGTGTAAAAGGAACACTTCGAAAATCTGAATAACATTGGCAGTAATGAAGAGGTGATAGTGAATATGTGTGGGTTTGATGGTGCAAGAAGAAATAGATATTTTGGGGATGAGGTAATTTGTAGGGAGGGGTAATGGATAGAGTAAGAAAGCTGAATAATGGTAAATCTGTTGGGATAGACGGAATACATGATGAAATGAAAAAGAATGGAGGCGACATGGTGATTGACTAGATATGGAAGCTGTGTAACAAAGCGTTTGTTAAGGGTATAGTCCCGAAGAACTGGAAGAGAGCAGTAATAGTACCCTTATTATAAGGGTAAGGGGAACTGTAGGAACTATAGGGAAATTAGTTTATTGTGTTGTATGAAAGATATATGCTGGTATTTTGGTTGAAAGGGTGAGTCGAGTGACTGAGGGACTAATTGATGAAAAACTTGGTGCATTTAGAAATGGTAGAAGATGTGTAAATTAAATTTTCACATTGAAACAAATGATTGAGAAAATGTGAGAGAAGAAGAGTAAATTGTATTTAGGTTTTATGGACTCGCAACAGGCGTATGACAGGATTAATAGGATAGCTCTGTGGTAGGCGATAGTGATATATGGCGTTGGTGGTAGACTTCTGAATGGAATGAAAAGTATGTATGACTATAGTGAAGTGTGTGTAAGAATAAATGGAGTTGAAAATGATTGGCTTAATATTAACAGTGGAATGAGGAAGGGATGTGTTTATAATTAGAATAAATATCTCCTTAGTTATTTAATTTATATATGGATGGTGTGATGTAAGGATTAGATGTAAGGGTGGTAGGGATGGTGGTAGAATGATTCAGAATGGAAGAGAGTGGAGGGTACCCTGCTTATTGTACACGGATGATTTGGTTTTGTGTGGCAAATCTGAAGAGAGTTTGAGAAGTTTGGTAGAGGGGTTTGGCAGGGTGTGTAAATAGAGAGGTTTGAAAGTAAGTGTAGATAATAGTAAGGTTGTTGTAGTAAGTGAGGAGAATTAGAGGTGTGAACTCATGTTAGATGGTAATCAATTGGAACAACTATCTAAGTTTAAATCTTTAGGATACATGCCGGATGAAATGGGAGTGGATGTTTCAGTGTAGTAGAAAAGTTGTGAATGGTAGGAAGGTGGCTGGTGCGATTGAATCCTTGGTGGATGTAAAGAGACTAGGGACTAAGTCTTGAGTGAGTTAGGGTTTTGCATGAGGGTATGTTGTTACCTGTGTTATTTAATGTATATTAGTTAAACTATGGTATAGAACAAGTTTTGGCCACTAACCTTAACTTTGAGAGCCGCAAATTTATTAAACTGTTTCGAAGCGAGTCACATTGTTAAGAGATTAATGGTTTACAAAATGAAGACACATTTTTTATTTTATAAAAAATGAAGAAACATTTATTACTATCATCATTATTTATTACATTTATTACTAGCATTATTATTTTACTTATTTATAGCATTATTGTTCAATTACAGAACAAGAAATAAGATTTTACTTTTGAAAAGTGCTTTTTCGAGTGTTCATTTTTGCTGTTAATTGTTTGAAATCTGGCTGATAATTGGTAAACGCAGTTAGCACGAGTTCACTTAAATGTTTATCAGTTAGTTCCGATCGATATTTAGATCTAATGAACTTAAGCGTTGAGTACAGTGATTCACACACATAAGTAGTCCCAAATACTGAGATAGGTCTCTTAGCATACTCTTTTGTAGGTGGGTATTTTTCTTCAGGAACCTTCTTCCAAAATTCTATGGCCGAAGAGCCCTTTCTTTGCAGTCCTTTTAGTCCTTCGTCCTCTTGCAGTTCTAGTAGCTCCAACTCTACAGCTGCTGTATCCTTTGTAACTGGTGATGAAACCGGACATCCATTTCCCACAACATTAACAGCAAAAGGATTTTCCAGGAATGAAAATGAAGGTTTAAGAGTTCTCGATCATTAAATCTGCCATTGATTTCTTCAGCAAGACCAGACATTTTACACAAATAATCTTCTGTTTCCACCTGAACGTCAGGAAGGCTTTCAGTAATTTTCTCCAAACATTTGAAATGAGCAAATGTTTTAGTCTCAAACCGGTCTTTCCGAAAGAGTCTTAATTTGCTCTGAAAGCTAAATACAACCTGCGCTAAATCAGAAATAAGTTTTACTCTTCCTTGTAATGAAATTTAGCGCTTGTAAATGCTGAACCACATCTGTAAAAAAAAAAAGCCAAATCTAACAACCACTCACTGGTGGTCATTAAGTTCAGGGAAAGATTTTTCTTTTTCTTGCATAAACTGCTTGATTGGATCAAGTAATTGAAAAAATCTGCCAAGAACATTGCTTACTGATAGCCATCTCACTAAGCAGTACCAAGATACATCATCAGGAAGCTCGTCATTGTTCATGTCTTCTATGAAGGA
>JABUQX010027508.1:47500-66340 GCA_015478945.1 Trachelipus rathkii | reverse complement strand
AGTTCATTTACAGATTTTTCCCCCAACAACATCACTTAGAATAGAGTTTGTGTACAGGAAAGCCTTTGAGTGAGGTACCAACATGACAGGTATCAGGTGTACAGGATTAATGTGGGGACTGATTCCTCACAATGGTGATACCCGGAGTTAAAATTGCCTAAGAATAGCAGGCAATTTCCAGTTCTCCTGATTATTTTGATACAGGATTTTTTTTTTTTAGTAAGGTACACCATCTATCACATTCAAACAAAATTTCTTAATTACTACAATATACCATTACAAAAAACTGTGTGAATGAAATAACAACCAATTAAAATAATTGAACATCAACATTAATTAATTTATAATAAACTTTGAATTTCAATTTGTTCAACCTTTTCAAAATTTTAAATCTGGCAAAAGGTTCCCTTAGAATTTTTTTTCTCTATTTTTTTAAACAAGCAACAAGTTTTCTCTTTCCAAGGGTGGGTTGTGACGTCATAATTTATTTAAATATTTCTTACTGAGATTCTCCTTTTTCCCCCCTTTTCATTTAGGAATAAAATCAGTTTGAATTCTTTTTCTTTGTTTCATTTCATAAAACTAAATGTTTTACTTTGTAGAACCAGAATTATCAAATTCAAAGATTTGATTTTATTTTTCAATTCGGAAGAGGAGAGCGAAGTCCACGGATAGAAATTTGAAATGTCACAGTATATCCAATAAACGATTGTTCATGATTTTATTATTTTTTTTTTAATTGTTCATTAACTTCATTTTTTTTTTTTTAATAGTTTGTATCGTAATTTTTGGCACACTTTAAGAGAAATTTGACAATTATCAAAACCCATAGATATATTCAACAGTTTTCTTAATATTCAATTTTATACTTCAGAATTAAATAAACATTTATTATAATAATATTTGATTTCCTATCTAACAAAATTTTAACTTCGAACACCATTCTTGCCTTCGTTATTGTATACTCTCTACCAACAACAGGCTCTCTTTAAAAAAAATTTTGTTTGACTTGCTAGCATGATTTTTTTTTTTTTATACAATATACATTATTATTATTATTATTATTATTATTATTATTATTATTATTATTATTATTATTATTATTATTATTATTAATCACTGTAATTAATTAATCTACACAAAAGTTTTATACGTTTTTCCTATCTGTTGTCTCTTCCTTCCCTCTCTTTTTTTTTTTTTCGAATATTTCGACCATGAAAGAGTTTCCTCACATTTTGAATATCGGTCCTTCGCTGATTGCTTGCTGCAGTCAAGTATGAAGTGAGTGGGGGGGGGGGGATTCTAGGGAAAGGTTTGAAGTACTGTCCCCTATATTTTTCACTTGTTTCGTCTGAAATGTGATGTTCTTCATTTTAGGCTTATGATTCTTGACTCGTTCAAAACTCATGCCTCACTCTGATTTTAATTTTCTTGTTTTTCTTTCTTCTTTTAATTCATTTTAAATCAAAAGCTGTACGCCTTGATTCTTCTTTTCACAGATTTTCATATTGTATTACTGGTAAAAGAATGAGATTTATAAACTCGTTATTTGGTTCATAAAGAATATAAAAGTCGATTGTTACTTTTTATTTTTATTTCTTAAACTAGTTAATTCAATGGTTTTACAAGCAATTGTCAAAGATTTTATGATAATAAGCAGTACAATTTCAGGAATGATCATCAAGGTAATTGAGACAGGTTAATCAAATTATAATTAGCTGGCTTTATACTGCTCCAAAGCTTTCTTAATTGCCCTTTCTTTTATAACATAGGGCTTTAATTAATTATTATTGTCTCTCAAGAATAACAGTAAAAGTTCACAAATAAAATCGATATATTAAGGAATACTTTAATATAATTTGAAGGTGCCAGCCTTTATCACGCCGGCACCCTCTCACACGCCTTCTTTTCTATTACTCATGACTGACTGCCCCCTTATTCCCAATATTCTCTAACCCTAAGGACTTTTCCTAGGCATCGCTTTTGCAATTGGCCTTTTACAAGATTTGAAATCTAAAATATAAGTTCGTTACAGATTTGTTTTCCCCCAACAACATGACTTTGAATAGAGTTTGAGTACAGGAAAGCCTTTGAGTGAGGTACCAACATGACAGGTATCAGGTGTACAGGATAAATGTGGGGACTGAGTCCCCACAATGGTGATACCTGGAGTTAAAATTGCCTGAGAATAACAGGCAATTTCCCCTTCTCCTGATTATTTTGATACAGAAAAATACAAATTTTTTTTTTTTTTTTTTAGTAAGGTACACCATCTATCACAATCAAACAAAATTTCTTAATTACTACAATATACCATTACAAAAAATGTGAATGCAATAACTACCAATTAAAATAATCGAACATCAACATTAATTAATTTATAATAAACTTTAAATTTCAATTTGTTCAACCTTTTCAAAATTTTCAATCCGGGCAAAAGGTTCCCTTAGAATTTTTTTTTTTTTTTTTTTTTTAAAGCAACGAATTTTCTCTTTCCAAGGGTGGGTTGTGACGTCATAATTTATTTAAACATTTCTTACTGAGATTCTCCTTTCTCCCCCCTTTTCATTTAGGAATAAAATCAGTTTGAATTCTTTTTCTTTGTTTCATTTCATAAAACTAAATGTTTTACTTTGTAGAACCAGAAATATCAAATTCAAAGATTTGATTTTATTTTTCAATTCGGAAGAGGAGAGCGAAGTCCACAGATAGAAATTTGAAATGTCACAGTATATCCAATAAACGATTGTTCACGATTTTATTATTATTTTTTTTAATTGTTAACTAACTTCATTTTTTTCAGGAACAAGGATGTGATTTCGACCATGAAAGAGGTTCCTCACGTTTTGAATATCGGTCCTTTGCTGTTTGCTTGTTGCAGTCAAGTTGGGAGTGAGTGTGGGGGGAGGGGATTCTAGGGAAAGGTTTGAAGTACTTTTCCCCTATATTTTTCACTTGTTTCATCTGAAATGTGATATTCTTCATTTTAGGCTTAAGATTCTTGACTCGTTCAAAATTCTTGCCTCACTCTGATTTTAATTTTATTGTTTTTCTTTCTTGATTGGAATTTCACTTTTAATTACTGTTAATCACCTTGATTACTGTTCCATTAAAAGGTAATTGGGGTTTAATAATATTCAGTCACTCCAGGATCACCATTTTATACTAACTGATTTAGTTAGATACAAGGAATATAAAAGTCGATTGTTACTTCTTATTTTTATTTCTTAAACTAGTTAATTCAATGGTTTTACAAGCAATTGTCAAAGATTTTATGATAATAAACAGTACAAATTCAGGATTGATCTTCAAGGTAATTGAGACAGGTTAATCAAATTATAATTAGCTGGCTTTATACTGCGCCAAGGCTTTATAAATTCCCCTTTCTTTTATAACATTGGGCTTTAATTAATTATTAGTCTCTCACGAATAACAGTAAAAGTTCACAAATAAAATTAGTATATTAAGGGATACTTTAATATAATTTGAAGGACTGCCCCTTTATTCCAAATATTCTCTAACCCTAAGGAATTTTCCTAGGCATCGCTTTTGCAATTGGGCTTTTACAAGATTTGAAATCTAAAATATAAGTTCGTTACAGATTTGTTTTCCCCCAACAACATGACTTAGAATAGAGTTTGCGTACAGGAAAGCCTTTGAGTGAGGTACCAACATGACAGGTATCAGGTGTACATTTATAACAGTGCTTTACATGCCATTATATTATAATATGTATAGAATTTATGTAAATAGATATATATATATATATATATATATATATATAATATATATATATTATATATATATATATTTATATTTATAATATATATTTTATTAATATATATATTATAATATATATTATATATATAATAATATCACTAACCTTCTCTCCCCAAGGCTGAGGGTAAGGTGCGTAAACGCCCACAGGAAACAAAAAATTAGAAGAATATGAAAGCAAGTCAAAAAGAAAAGCCCAACCTTTACCGCCCCTTTAACCTTTTAGTTGCAGAAGTCACAGTCAAATAATTCACCCTAGAGCTTCACGGACCGCCGACGACCGTTCACTTATTGGAATCTCTCCAATTGGGGTCATCCATTGGCCCAGGTGTTGGCTACCACTATACCCCCTCATAAAAGCCGCCAACTTCAATCACTTCCTGTTAAATGCACCTATTCAATTACTTGCTCCGCACAAGGGACCCGAACACCTCATATTCTCTCTTTCCAGCATCCCTTACTGACTCCCAATACCACAAATTTTATCTTCAGTCTCCTCAGTCCAGTCAATTTCCTCAGACACTCACCACTTAAACCACTCCATCTAGAGTCAACTGGAAAACTTATCATCCATCTTTTCCATATGTCCAAACCATCTCCAATGACTATTCCATTTCATTCTTCTCACCTTTACCCGTGTCTTCACACCACAACAACTCTCTAATACAGAACATTCCCATTTTTTAATTCTTCTCACACTAGACACTCTTTTGAAGATATTGTTCATCTGAACACATTGTACTTCAGACTATACTTCTTATTCCAGACCACGGTCACACTGACCCAAATGAAGAAGTAAACAAAAATACTCTCGTGCAGCCTTGGGAATGGCGGCGTATGCCTTACATCCACAAGGGTTTAATTGCTATCAGCCACCTTCCTGCCATTCACAACTTTCCCTACTACATTCTGCATCATCCTATCCCTTTTCATCAATATTATATCCTAAAAATTTAAACTCAGACACTTTTCCAGCTGCTGCCTCACCATCTAACATAACTCCCATCTAGAGGACTGTAATCACTCACAACTAGAGTTGTTAAAAAACGTGTTTTTTTTAAAATCGTTTTTTTTTAACATTGTTTTTTGTTTTTTTTGTTTTTTTTTTTTTTTTATTCTTTTTTTTTTTTTTTTTTTTTTTTTTTAAATTTTTTTAAATTTTATCATTACCATTCTACTAAATATTTATTATTTACCTTGTTTATTATAGGAAATAATTGTTACTGGTTATTATTTAATTATATATTTAAAGTTACATACATTAAATGGTTTAAGTTGAAAATAAAACCTTTGACAATGCTGGAAGAAAACAAACACCTGTCCATTCTCTATTTACTGTAAAGGAAAATCATACATACAAAGGCTAAAGAGCACTCTGTAAATGTTGCTGTCACTGAGGCGTGGCCAATAATGCGTTCAAAAGATAAAACAACACATACCGAATTGCCAAAAAATGCAATGATGACATAAAATGAAATACTTGGGAAATAAGAAAGAGAGTAAAAGTTCAGCAAAATCAAGAGGAAAAGGAAGCAAAGTAAAGAAATGCAAATGCTAACAAAGAAAGAAAAAGAGCCACAAATAAATAAGCCTTCAGTTGACACTGTTCCTCACTAATAAATCTGATTATGTTCAAATTGCTTCAATATCCAATAAAGTTCATTTATAATATATATAATATATATATATATATATATATATATATTATATATATATATATATATATATATATATATATATATATATATATATATATATATATATATATATATATATATATATAATATATATATATATAAAAACTATTTTATATTTTATGTATATAGATAGAAAAAAAAAAGTATAGTGTACCGCCGTAGCGCGGGGTAGTAGATTCTTTAAATTCTGATAATGTTACTAATTGATATATTATTACTGTTTTCAGAAGAAAAGTAATAGTTATATTTATGTAATTTATGTAAAGTAATTTAAGTGTCGCAGGCTTTCATTATAACGCCTGTAGTATCATTTTCTTTTATAATTGATTTAAATTAATAGAGAGATAATACAAGAAATACAATACATATTAATAAAATAATAGATAGAACCAAGAACATAGGTTGCGCAACCAGAAGAAACAAGCAAAAGAAATAATCAGAAGAAATAAGAGGAAATAATCAGAAGAAATACCCACCAGAAGATTTATGGAAATATCAGTCTAAAAGAAAGAATATATGAAATATAAAAATTTATATCATCCATCTGGATAATTAGGAAATCATTCATATTCATCTTCATCTCTTCATCTTTAGATAAGTAAGATCATACAACTAATAAAGAGAGGATATACCACCTCAGATCACCTTGATGTAAGTTACAACCTATTAATCAGTGCGCAACTCTGCTGTGTATCCCGCTTGAATGCCATTGGAAGAGGAAGAAGGTAAAATTACGATGATATCCAGTAAAGAAAGATGCCCTACCTTTTCAGGAAAAGAAGAGGAATACAGAGACTGGAGAGAACGAGTGGAGGATTGGATGATAGTGGGAGGAAAAAGTAAAATATCCTGGTTTGGAATACGTCTAGCACTGAAAGGAAAAGCACACAAAATATGTAAGATTTAGAAAGAGGAAAAAGTTAAAAAAGATAAAGAGGGAGTAGCATTGATTTTAAAAACACTGGATGAAGTATATAAAAAAGACAGTAGGATGGATAAATTGGAGAAAACCATGAAACTATTCCGAATAGAAAGAAGAAAAGATGAAACAATGAAAAGATTATATAATAAGATAATGAAAAATATCCAGGGGATAAATGGTGAAAATGCTGTGGAGGTGGTAAAATGTCACAGGAAATGAAAGGAAGTCATCTTCTGGGACAAGCAAAATTGAATTCAAATGATCTTCATGTAGCGTTGGGAGCCTGCGGCAAGGAAGAATATAGTTATGGAAATATTAAAAATGTACTTACACGCATTTTTCAGGAACAAAAGGAAAAAGTAGAAGAGAATAAAGAAGATTGCTGGATGGAAGGGATGGAAGGAGACAAGAAGAATCCTGTTAACAAGAAATACGGGACTATAACTAAATGTTTTAAGTGCAGATCAGAAACACATTGGGCGAACAAATGTCCAGTGAATACGAGATTGTGTTATATTTGCAACTCAAGAGAACATTGGGCAATAGATTGTCCAAAGAACTGGAAGAATAAAGGAAAAATAGAACAAACAGAAAGAAATAGAGGTAATCAAAGAGAAGAGATAAGATACGTCTGGAAAACGAACACTGATGATGAACAAGAAAGTTTGGAGGAACTGCAAGATGAAATATACGGCATAATAGACTCCGGAAGTGCAAGAACAGTGTGCGGTAATTTTTATATGGAAAGAATTTTAAGTAGATTAACTAAAGAACAAATTGAAGAAATGAACAATAAAGCTATAGAAGATCACACTGTGTTTCATTTTGGAGAAACATTATGTAAAGGAATAAAGAATGTAGATATACCTACAAAATTAATGGGAAACAAAGTGAGTATAAGAACTACAATAATAGAAGGAAACGTTCCCTGGTTGATTGGAAAAGAAACTTTAGAGAAAATAGGAGCAGTTATAGACTTCGAGAAAGGAATAGTTATAGCAAAACGGTTTTCAGACTACATAATACCATGTAAAGGGAAGAATGAAAAGCATCTGAAAATCTCATTGATTAAGAAACTGGAACCGCACAAGATGTGGCTTGGAATAGACAAGGAGTGGTGGACCAACAAGGAAATAATTGGAAAAAGAATAGAAAAACTGCATTTACAATTCGGACATGCGAGTAGTGGAAAATTAATTGGAATTTGTAATGATGCATATAAGAAGAATGAAGAGTATCAAAGATTTAAGAAGACCTTGGAAGAGAAAATAATAGAAATAGTGGGCAAGTGCGATACATGTATAAAATAAAAAACTCCAGCATAGGCCAATAGTGGAATGGCCGATGGCAAGTACAATTTAATTGAAGTGTGCGCTTGATTATGGAGAAATAGAAACATAGAAGATTTTTAATGATGGTGGATCTAGCAACAAACTATTGTCAGGCAGCATGGATAAAAGATAAAAATCCACTGACAGTGGTAAAAGCATTTATGGGGAAATGGTTGTCTGTACTCGGAACACCTAGGAAAATTTTATCAGACAAAGGCTGGGAATTTCAAAACGAAGAAATGAAAAATCTTAACGGAAAAAATTTGGAATCACCATCTATGGCGACTCCCATCAGAAGTCCCTGAAGTAATGAAACATGTTGAAAAAAAATGTGGGATTAGTTGAAAGACGAGTGAGGAAATTGAGTATAAGAACTACAATAATAGAAGGAAACGTTCCCTGGTTGATTGGAAAAGAAACTTTAGAGAAAACAGGAGCAGTAATAGACTTCGAGAAAGGAATAGTTATAGCAAAGCGTTTTTCAGACTACACAATAACAACGAATGATTATGAAAATGCATATGACACACTCTTGGAGAATCTACAAGCAAGAGAAAAGGCTAGAATAATCCATGTACAACAGGAGGCTGATAAGAGATTAAACAAAGCCTTGTCCAAGCCCATAAGAGAACATCATTTGGAAGAAGCAAAAATTGGAGATCTTGTGTATTATAAAAGAAACATGGAAAAATGTTGGAGAGGTCCTGCGAGAGTCATCGGTAATGATGGAAAGACCGTAGTAGTGAAACATGGGGGCACACTACGTGAAGTAGCTAGAGTGCATATCACTAGAATAAAACAAACAGGAAATATTGAAGAAGGGAAAGAAGAAAATCAAAGAGAGAAATACAAGATGATACATTGTCTGAATCAGACACTTATGGTTCAGAACGAAGAAAAGTAAGAAGGAGGGACGATGAAAGGTAAGGGTGGTATACAAGAAGAGCAAGAAGACCTAAGCGAAAACGGAATCAGAAACAGAACCGGAATCAGAAGAAGAGAAGATGAGAACAAGAGAGGAAGAACAAGAAACACCGAAGGTGAGATTGGGGGAATCTTATGAGATAGTGGACAAAGAAACAAAGGAAAAATCAAGAATAAGAATAACAAGTAGAGCTGGAAAAGCAACTAGCCAAAAATGGTCAGATAGCTACAATATAATAGATTTAGATCATGGAAATGAGAAATGGATAGATTTGAGAAATTTCCAAGATAAAACATATAGGTGATGATGAAATATGGTTGGGAGATTTCGAAAATGAAGAGATACATAGAGCAAAAATGGATGAACTTAGCAGCTGGAAAAAGAAAGGAGTGTACGAGGCCGTAAAAGAAAGGAATCAAAAAGCAATTACGACTAGATGGATCATTACAGAAAAATCGGAAAACGGAAGAAGAAAATGCAAAGCCCGACTTGTTGCTCGAGGTTTTGAGGAACAAGGAGATTTAACAACTGATTCACCGACATGTGCCAACGAATCATTAAGGAAGAGGAGTGCTCCACCTACTCAACAAGATATGTTGAGGTTTATCAGAGAGAAGGAGCCTATCTACAAGGTAAACCAATAGAGAGAAATGTGTATTTAAAACCTCCAAGAGAAGCAAAAACAAACTACCTATGGAAGTTGAAGAAAACTGTGTACGGTTTAAAAGACGCAGCGAGAAAATGGTACGAAAGCATCATGGACATAATAAAAACACTTGGAGGAACAAAGAGCAAGTTGGAACCAACTATAGTGTATTGGAGGAAAAACAGCAGAATCATCGGCCTCATGTGCCATACATGGGGACGATATTTGCTATGGAGGGAATACCGAGTTTGAAGAAAAGATAATTCGAGAACTAAAAAGGAAATTTGGAAATAGAAAAGAGAGTGAAAGGAAATTTTGTTACATTGGTTTGAACGTGGATCAACGAAATGAGGAAAATTATCCTAGAGCAGAATTCCTATGTAAGAAATATGAAAGTACCAGATAAAAAAAGATTTAAGGAAGAGAGGATATTAAATAAAGAAGAACAAACAGAATACAGATCAATGGTTGGACAATTAAACTGGATAGCTCAACAAACCAGACCAGAAATATCGTACAATGTAAGTGAAAGAAGTAAATTTTGTAAAACGGCAACAACAAGAGATATGAAAAAAGAATAAAAATTATAGAACAAGTAAAAGAAAAGGAAAACCAGATAATCATTCCTACCCTTAAGGGTAGAACAAAAATGGAAATCTTTTCAGATGCCTCTTTTTAATAATATATATATATATATATATATTATATAGGGTATATAATAAGTATAGTAGATGAATTAGACAACAAGGACGTTCCTTTATATGGAAATCAAAGGTGGCGAAAGGAGAGTGGCTGAGATCCACTCTAGAAGCGAAGTATTAGGTTTAGTGAGGCTGGCAGATGCTGGAAATATAGGTCTGAAAGCTTTATGCGGAAGAATTAAATGAAAGAAAAAACTACCAATATGGATAAAAACAGATTGTCAAAGCCTTGAAAGACACTACACTCAACTTCGGCAGTATTAAATAAAAGACTAAGAATAGATATGGCTATCTAAAGGAAATACTCGAGGAAAAAGAAATAGAAGAAGAAATCAAATGGATAAAATCACAAGAACAGATCGCAGACATTTTGACAAAGGAGGGTGTAAAAAAAGAAAATATACTGAAATATGTTAACAACTTAATATCAAGACATATTACACCTATCGCAACGGAAGAAATAAGAAACAAGAATACAAAGAAAAAGAAAAAAAAATAAGAAAATTAGAAAAAATAGGAAGAATAAAAAAAAAAAACAATTAATAATAATAATAAATGATAACTATTTTATATTTTATGTATGTAGATAGAAAAAAAGAAAGTATATGTACCGCCGTAGCGGGTAGTAGATTCTTTAAATTCTGATAATGTTACTAATTGATATATTATTACTGTTTTCAGAAGAAAAGTAATAGTTATATTTATGTAATTTATGTAAAGTAATTTAAGTGTCGCAGGCTTTCATTATAACGCCTGTAGTATCATTTTCTTTTATAATTGATTTAAATTAATAGAGAGATACTACAAGAAATACAATACATATTAATAAAATAATAGATAGAACCAAGAACATAGGTTGCGCAACCAGAAGAAACAAGCAAAAGAAATAATCAGAAGAAATAAGAGGAAATAATCAGAAGAAATACCCACCAGAAGATTTATGGAAATATCAGTCTAAAAGAAAGAATATATGAAATATAAAAATTTATATCATCCATCTGGATAATTAGGAAATCATTCATATTCATCTTCATCTCTTCATCTTTAGATAAGTAAGATCATACAACTAATAAAGAGAGGATATACCACCTCAGATCACCCCTTGATGTAAGTTATTCTTTTTTCATAATATATATATTATATATATATATATACTAATAAAACATATATATATAAATATATATATTATATATATATATATATATATATATATATATATATATATATATATATATATATATATATATATATATATATATAATATATATATATACAAATTCATATAATAATATATATATATTATATATATATATATATATATATATAATATATATATATATATATATATATATATATATATATAATATATATAATATATAAATATATATATATATATATATATATATTATATATATATACGTTTTTACTTTTATAAAAAACAATCTGCATACAAATACAATACAATTATAACAAGCAAATTGAACAATTTGTCATAATTTCTTCAGGTTTCAAGCTTCTCAGAAGCGTCTCTACAATCTGAGCAAGGAAATTCTAGATGTGGATGAAAAGAAAGTAAGGGAGAATTGGTGAATTTTTCCAGTTAGAGGGACTTCTTCAGTATGGAATATCTCTGGGCTTCACTTTCCAACAATGTTTCGTCTACAGCATGGTGGATTAGTTTATGTAAGCATTGCAAGATATCAAAAGTAGCCTCCCGAATTCTAGTCCTTCCTGCTACTTCAGCTGCATGTGAGAGAAGTTCTCAGCACATGCAAATATCCATTCAAAAAAAAGAAAGGCTCACAAATGAACATGCAGAAAACTATTATTCATAAGTCATAACTTGAAATTGACAGACGGAGCAGCCAGAGCCTTCCAGTACTTTTTCCAATTTAATGTAAAAGTTGGTAGTAGTTAAACGTCATCAAATTCATCACCCTGAAACCACATACACTATCAGCCAGAGTTCTCAGTCAGGTAACTCAGGATTCTCTGTAAGGACATTGAAGTCTGATAAAACCAAATCTAAAGACACCTCTGTCCATAGCTTTGAGTCAGAGTCTGACTCCTCCTTCTCTTCCACAAATATAGCATATGAGGATGAGGAATCAGATTTATCAGTAGAGGCCATGATTGGAAACAGGTCTGAGGATTCAGATGCAGAAGCAGTAGAACAGGAATTTAATGAGGCCCTTGATGGTTCTTTAGAAATTTAGTAATTTTAGTTAGGCCTTATCATACTAGTTACTAACTTATGGTACTTAATATTATATTCTTTATTTGTGTAAGTAAATATACATTATAGTCATATGACTCATTTCTCATATGATCATATTCATTTCATGTACATTCTTCAGTTTTTACGCTTCAAAGGTAAGAAGTGTAATGTTGAATAAATTCAAATTGGTTTTCCAATTACTCATGCTTATTTTAATTTTTTAACAGTATAATTTCAATAAAGCTTAAAACTATTCTTTTTAAGTGATTTAATTACCATTTAATTTAAAAAACTAACAGAAATTAAAAATAAAGCTAAGAAAATTATAATTAAAAAACTAAAAACAAAAAAAACCAGGAAAATCAATGTTTTTTATTCATCATGTTTTTTTTAATAAAAAACATGTTTTTTTTTAATAAAAAACGGTCGTTTTTTATTCACTTACATCTCTACTCACAACCATAACCTTACTCTTATCTACGTTTACTTTCAAGCCCTTTCTTTTACACACCCTACCAAACCTCTCAAGCAATCCTCTCAAACTGTCTTCAAATTTGCAACACAAAACCAAATCATCCTCATATAATAGGCAGGGAATCCTAAACTCTTCCATTCTCCATCATTTGAACACCATCCCCTGCTACCCTCACCTCATTCTTTCATAACCCCATCCATATACAAATTAAATAACCCAGGAGACATAACACAACAATGCCTCACTCCACTATTAAAATTAAACCAATCACCTTTGACTATTTATTCTTACACACGCTGTTGAGGGTGCTGTTCGCAGCGGCTCCGGCGTCACCCTAATATATATATATATATATATATATATATATATAATAATATATATATATATATATATATAATATATATAATTATATGATAATATATATATATATATATATATATATCATAGTATATATAAATATAGTATATATATATAATATATATAGGCCGCAATTTACATAGGACTGACAGATGTATTTTGTTGGTCCATACGTACGTCCTAACCTAATGAATTATATATTTAAAGCCATGTGAAGACAAAATATATATAATATATATATATATTATATATATATATATATATATATATATATATATATACTATATATATAATATAGTATATAATATATATAATATATATATATATATTGTAAGGATTTTAAATCCTTACTCCCAAATAATTATTTATAAGTGCATTTTTTCTTTTTACAGCATTCTCCAATGATTTAATGCACAGTGCATTCTTCTAAATTTAACATTTTTTCCATTAATGGTAAGATTTAAACCAAGTGTAGCTTGTTTTCAAATGGAGCAGTTGTTGTATTTATTGTCTATATTTATGCCTTTCAATGGATACTGTGAGTAGAAACTCTTACTTTATTTTAGATTTCTTGTCATCCTGACAGTCCACTGTCTGATGTATCTAGTGCTGCAATTGGCACCTCCTATTTCTCCATAAGAATTCCTCAGCATCGACTGAGGTATGAATACATTTAATTTCTTTAACCATACATGAAACATAATGCTATACATGGATATTAAATTAAAGTTAAGATTATCTAATAGTAATTACCCTAAAATCTCTCTTTCAATTAGGATCCGGTTGTGGGACCTAATTACTACATCCACAAACTCTTGCATTTAAAAACCCGGTTGTGGGACCCATTAAATTCTACAATTCTCAATTCAAAGTGGGCACGGAGCCTATTTTCAAATCCCAACCTTTTAAACTTGCACTTAAACTGGGTCAGGAGACCCTCTCAAACTTGTAAATTAAACTCTATTCTCAATCTTTGCATTTGAACTGGGCACGATGCCTATTCTGCAATTCTCAAATTAAAATTGATATTATTAATAAACTTCAGATCTAACTAAGGGGGCAAATCCCTCCTCTAAGCTTTTCCTAAACTCTCAATTTGCCTTAAAAGGTGTTACTTAATTAAAATTAATAAAGGAGACATTCCTTAATTATATTTATATTATTGTAAAATAGTGTATATATATTACATAGAAAAGATTGAAGCCTGGACTTCTTTAAAAAGTAAACTATTAAAACTGTTAAAATTGTTAAAACTATTTAGTGACAGAGCCGAGACTCTGTTCATTGAATCTATTAAAATTATTGTCATTGTCATTGATTTTCACAAACAGTGAGTGGTGTTTTAAAGTTAAAAACATTTGTGGTACAATACCACTTAAGAACTGACACTAAACTTTAAAATTAAAATTAAAATTACTACATTTAGATTTAAGGTTTTTAAATTACTGTATATTTAATTATAATTATTTTTCTTAATTATGTTTCTACTAATGTGCATTAGTAAGATGTACCCAACGTACCTACTACTTTAAAAAGAAAAATTAATATTCCCCTAGTACTCTCTGTACCGTACACTCAAAAATAAAAATACAATATTCTGTACAAGAACTCAATAAATATATTCTCCAAGCATGTACAGGTGATGATCTAGATGTATATGTATATGGGTGCATGTACTGGTGATGATCCCTTAAAGGTTAAAATTGTATATACCACCCTAAATTTATGTCCAAATAATTAATTACCTTAATTTATTAAATAAACTTTATACTCTTATTTTATATTATCCCCTTTAAATTATCTTGAATTAAATTTTACAAGGCTTAACACTAAAACTTTGGTATATACAATAAGGTAAATAACAATTTGCTTTACTGCTTTTTGCCCTGAATTGCTTATATAGCACCTTCATTTTTTTCTAATCCCTTATTTTTGCTTTTTCATGTTTGTGCGAGTTTATGTCATTGATGTTTTCCTGCACCATCCTATTTGTCTGAAGCTGCATGCACCAGCTTTTCTTACTTGCATCCTCCATCTTGCTTCATCAAATTATCTCCTCAAACTCAACAACTTAGAAGACCAAGAAAAGTTAAAGGAAGACTCGGTGGTTAAAAAGAGGTGGGTCATAGCAACTTTATTCAAATCATTGAATAGATTTAGGCCGATGCATCGAGCGTGTTCTCTTCCACATGCTTAAACTTATGGTTTCATCTAACTATCATACTCCACGAACAAACTCACACTTCATAATAAGTTATTTTATTGGTAGCAGAGCGTAGTTGCTGTTACTACCTCGCTACCTTTTCCTTACTTTTTCTTAATTCTTGGTTTTTCTATCTTTTTTCTGATATTTCACCAGTGGAATGGACCAACACACCTCAGGAACACCCACTTGGACCATTACTATGATAACCTCAACTAATATCACTGACCTCAACAAACCTCTATTAGAAAACTTACAACAACAGGCATCACAATTGGCTTTGCTGCATGATAAAATGACTCAAATGTCTGATCCACATTGGACCCATCCTACACCCTCTAATGTACAACAAGGTTCTCCGCAACCACTAACATCTTTTGGAATCATTGACTGGTTGAAGACCATATATGAGCAAAATCAACAAATCCTACTAATTCTTAAAAACTTGTTTCATATTTTGAGAAACCACCTTCCACAAAGTTTAACGGGAATTCGTTACAATACTCTAATCTAATTCAAGAACCTAAAAAGGACACCTCCAGTTCTTTACACAATGATCGGCTGGGTATTTCAGCAAACTTATGTTATTTTAAACTTTACAAAAACTATTAGAGTTCTCAAACCTTTATCAAAAATAAATCCTCTCAAGTATATCAAAATAATCCATCAAAAATAACATATGATCAGAAACCATTACAAAATCAAAAAATCCCACGATTAAGGTGGTCTAAATCTACACTAACTTGTACTTACTGTAAACGAACCGGACACAATATCCGGAAGTGTAGGAAACGACCATATTGTAATTTTTGTAGCAAACACGGACATGTGTATGAACAATGTTATACAAGACAAAATAAATGTATTTATTGCCAAGAACATGGCCATACAATTTCTTTTTGCCCAAAAAGGGACACTAAACAAAAATCTATTATTCCTACTTGTCCTTACTGTGGAAATAACCACTTGGGCATGAATTGTCCAATGAAAGAGAATTACAGATTTAAAAAGCAAAGCCAATCTTTAAAAACCGAAGTGATCAAAGAGTCACCAACACTTTTAAAAATTAAATTATCTAACTCTCCAAAATCAACTAATTGGCAAACGAGTGGCGACAAACCACCTACTAAGGAAATTTCAATGAATCAGGAAACTGGAAAAACACCCAATCTCTGACAAATAATGTAGGTGAGGATCTTGTAACAATATTGTTAAACACTTTGGTAAGGAATATCTGAAGGGATGTAAGTAAATCTTTATCTCCACCTACAACTATCAATCCTAAACTTCCAATTTCTTCTTCTACCATTCCTACTACTATCATTCCTATTACTATTAATCCTACTACTACTACTATTCCTACTACTACTATTTCTACGACTACTCTTCCTACTTTTAATTTATTTACTCTATCTGTCTTATCTACAACTACTTCTACTTCTGCTAAATCTATATTTCATCCTAGCTCTTCACAATCTACTATTCCTGTCAATCATGACCTGTCACTTACTTCATCTTCTACTA
This sequence comes from Trachelipus rathkii, assembly GCA_015478945.1. NCBI lineage: Eukaryota > Metazoa > Arthropoda > Malacostraca > Isopoda > Trachelipodidae > Trachelipus > Trachelipus rathkii. Next base: position 49,564 of record JABUQX010027508.1, on the reverse strand, counting down.
TCCATCCGGATCTTCCTAATTCTAATCCTCATAACTCCTCTAAATCTTCTACTATCAACTGTACTTCTAAACTTCTTTCCAAAACTAATGATGCTTTTGATTTCTCAGGCTCTTCACTTATTCCAATCCACCCGGATTCTTCACCTCATCGGGATAATAAAGAATTGTCAACATCTTGTCCAGAGGACACTCTAGAGTTAGATAAGGAATTAACTGATCTTGAAATAAAGCAACTTTATGAGTTCCCAATTGATGCAAACTATATAGATGAATGACCAAAGGGATTTGAGTGTATTTATCTGTTGGATGTCAGCGATTCACTGTTCCAATGTTGTTCAATTGGTTTGTACGGTCATAGGGAATATGATTCGTCTATGCGAATGAGATTAACTAATGAATTAATTGAGAATCCACAAAAGTATAATTTGCCAACTAATGGCCGAGCTGGTAAACAGATCCTACAACTCTTAACAAAGTCTAAAAGGAGGGAACAGTTTCCATTCATTCATTCATTGCTTACAGGCTTTTGTCAATATAGTCCCTAAGAAAGCAATCTTGTTATAAATTGGCGAGAAACAACTTGTATATTATGGAACACCTCAAAGTAAAGACTTATGTTGCTTAATGTGCAAAAATGGAACTGATTTTCATTACCTTCTACCCAATAGAGGAAAGTTGCCTGAAGATGCTCTACAATTTTTAATTAACAAAGGAGTTTTTAAACAACTGAAAATTTAAAAAGAACCTTCTGTTAACAAATTGAAAAGTAATTCTATCCAATGCTTAAATCTGGTGGGGAGGATATTAAGAATATGGAAATGATCTGCATTTTTAACTAACGAAATGAAAATAAAATAACATCCCTTGCAAGTCTGGGTTCACCCTGTGCTTCTCCAGCAGTATGGACATACTCACGACTTGTAAGGTCTTCAGAGATTCAACTAAAATATCTACTACTTGGAATTATTGTTTTTATTTTTGTCTTTCTCAGCATCCACTACAATGTGTCTGGAAATGGAAATAACTTAACATAGTTCTAAATTTTTTTTGCCTTTGCACTTATCTTGTTCTCCATGTGATATCTTCAAAGATATTTATTTTTATTAGTTGCTACTTCTCCTACAACGTTCGATTCCATCTCACTTTCAACACCGTCCATCTTTTGCCAATGACGAGTGGGGAGGTAAATGTAAGGATTTTAAATCCTTACTCCCAAATAATTATTTATAAGTGCATTTTTTCTTTTTACAGCATTCTCCAATGATTTAATGCACGGTGCATTCTTCTAAATTTAACATTTTTTCCATTAATGGTAAGATTTAAACCAAGTGTAGCTTGTTTTCAAATGGAGCAGTTGTATTTATTGTCTATATTTATGCCTTTCAATGGATACTGTGAGTGGAAACTCTTACTTTATTTTAGATTTCATGTCGTCCTGACGGTCCACTGTCTGATGTTCTAGTGCTGCAATTGGCACCTCCTATTTCTCCATAAGAATTCCTCAGCATCGACTGAGGTATGAATACATTTAATTTCTTTAACCATACATGAAACATAATGCTATACATGGATATTAAATTAAAGTTAAGATTATCTAATAGTAATTACCCTAAAATCTCTTTTTCAATTAGGATCCGGTTGTGGGACCTAATTACTACATCCACAAACTCTTGCATTTAAAAACCCGGTTGTGGGACCCATTAAATTCTACAATTCTCAATTCAAAGTGGGCACGGAGCCTATTTTCAAATCCCAACCTTTTAAACTTGCACTTAAACTGGGTCAGGAGACCCTCTCAAACTTGTAAATTAAACTCTATTCTCAATCTTTGCATTTGAACTGGGCACGATGCCTATTCTGCAATTCTCAAATTAAAATTGATATTATTAATAAACTTCATATCTAACTAAGGGGGCAAATCCCTCCTCTAAGCTTTTCCTAAACTCTCAATTTGCCTTAAAAGGTATGACTTAATTAAAATTAATAAAGGAGACATTCCTTAATTATATTTATATTATTGTAAAATAGTGCAAGCAAAAGTGTTTGTTATATATTACATAGAAA
>JABUQX010027508.1:25000-45000 GCA_015478945.1 Trachelipus rathkii | reverse complement strand
TATATAATGCTATTAGGAATACAGAAAATAAGATCCTGAGCTTCACACGACAATACAGATAGATTCATTTATTTTTTTGGAAGAATTGGAAGAAACATTTATTTGAAAAAAGCGATAAATTTACAAATGAACAATTTTTATTTGATATGATTTTAGCCAAGATTTTTATATTCAAAATATTTTAAGAACAATTTTAATTTGGAAAATAAAAGTGGAAAATAAAATTGTCTCATGGGAAAAAACTCTCAAATTAACTCCACACTCAACATCCTAGATACGGAGGAAAGTCATAAATAGAAATAAAATGGTTATTACCTGGTTCCATTCTCGATTCTATACGTTTGGTTCTACCTTGGGTTCTACTTTGGTATATGATTATTTATGAGAATCTCATCAGTAACTAAATATTACACAGTTGAAGACTTTTCTATTATTTTGTGATATATATCATTGAAGCTCTACTAAGGCAGTGAGAAGAATTCAGGTTTGATAATTATCATTTGGATTAGAAGATTACTGAAGAATATTGTTCTTTAGACGAGGATTAGAAAGTCTTGTAACTATTCAGAAGGAAATATTGCAAGAGATTAGATAGCAACCAGGGAAAGACCTATTAGAACAATTTCAAGGAAAGCTACACAACTTCGAGACTTATTGGAACTATTTGAAGGAAAGTTTAGTAACATTGAGAACGACTTTTATCTGGATTAAGGAACCATTATTTATTGGAAGGAGTTTACTTACTGAAAGTAAAGGATCATTGATATTTTGAGGAGTCCATCTGCAACTCCGGAATAATTTAGAAATCAGAAGACTTCGTGGATTTCGCTACGCTTTGTATCTGAGAGTGGAAATCTACATTGTGAATCATACCCTAGACATTTTATACAGTTTATTCAGTTGTATTTTGTATTGTTTAATAAACGAATTTCCGGGAATTGTGCACACTGTATGACGAATCCCCATGCTTGTGACAATAAATTGGAGGCTCTGTCCGGAATATTTTCTAAATAGGAAAAGAAATACCGAGACCAATAAATTGAAGACTCTGTCTGAACTTGCTTCTAAGAAGAGGAATATATCAGCGGTCTTATTTGAAACAGTTCCTAAAAGAATATCCCCGTCGTCATTCAGAGTAAAGTCAACTCTAGTGATATAGATATTAAAGTGTGAGCCTCTATTGAAATATAACTTTTAAATATGGACTGCACAGCATTAGCTAAGATCGCCCTAGATCTTGGACTAAAGGGAAAGAGGCAAAAGAGTTTATAAAGGAACAAATAGATGCTGCCAAAGAAGCAGCAGAGAGACAGAAAGAAGCAGAAGAAACAGAGGGAAGCTGACAGAGAAGCAGCAGAGAGACAGAAAGAAGCAGAAGAGAGACAAAGAGTGGCTGCCAGAGAAGAAAGAGAAGCGGCAGAGAGACAGAGGGAAGCTGAAAGAGAAGCAGCAGAGAGACAAAGAGAGGCTGCCAGAGAAGAAAGAGAAGCGGCAGAAAGACAGAGGGAAGCCGACAGAGAAGCAGCAGAGAGACAAAGAGAGCATGAGCTAGAGCTCAGGAGAATGGAATTGCAAGCAGGCAATAATAATCAACAACAAGCTGCAAACAATAACGATGTTAAGGCAAGAGTGCCTAAGCTCCCTCCTTTTGCGGACAACAGGGACGAAATAGACTGCTAACTCGAACGCTTCGAAAGATTTGCGGAGATAAACGGATGGGATAAAGGAAATTGGGCATCCCACCTTAGCGCCTTATTAACAGGGAAAGCTTTAGTCGCATATTCACGCCTTTCTAAATAAGATTCGAAAGATTACGACAAATTGAAAGAATGCCCTCTATTGTGTTACAATTTAACGGAAGATGGCTACCAAATAAAATTTAGGAATGCAAAGGCATACAATGATGAAAGACCCATACAATTCAAAGACAGATTGAAGAACTACGTCATGAAGTGGACAGAACTGGCGGAGATAAATAAGGATTTTAACGATATCATCAATCTGATAATAGCAGAGCAGTTTCTTAACACTTGCCCGAAAGAACTTGCAACATTTTTACGGGAAAGGAAGATTAATAAACTAGATGTCATTGCTCAAGAAGCGGAGAACTATCTCCTGGCCCATAACAAAAATTTGGCATCAACGACTAGTAGAGAAGACCCCTCCAAGAAAGAGAAGAAAGATGCCATCGAAAGTTTAAAATACACCGAAAGACCCAAATATCAGTCCACTTGTTTCAAATGTGGGAAGAAAGGGCACAAGGCATTTGATTGTAAAAATTACAGCCCCTATAGGAGAGACGACCAATACAGGAACTATAACAACAACCGTTCCAACAACAATTGGAGAGAGGGGCCCAAAAGGGCAGCTGCTGCCATAACAGCTGAAGTTAAACAGTGGGATAATAAGGTCGCCTCTGATATTACAGCAACACGCGGAGATTTAAGTGCCAATAAAGACTCTCACCTCATGAAACAAGTTGACGACAATAATGAGATTGCTTTAGCATGCAGCAGAATGATACCTGTCGTCAGAGTCGCATGCGTAAAGAGTGATAATGTAAGACCCAACGTCGTGAATTCAATGATGCCTGTTGTAGATGGAAAGATCAATGGTATGACGGCGAATGTACTGAGGGACACCGGCTGCGACTCCGTCATTGTTAAAAAGAAATATACGTCGGCAGACCAGAGAACTGGGAAGAGAAAACAGATACTGATGATCGACAACACGATCAGAGACGCACCCGTCGTTATGATCGACGTCATTACACCCTACTATACGGGTCGTGTGGAAGCCATAGCCCTGGACGATGCCATATATGACTTGATAATAGGGAATATTCCCTTGGCAAGGAATGCTGAAGATCCTGTTTATAGTGAGATGGTATCACGCGCGAGGGCAATGGATAGTTCTCTGAAGGTTAGTGAATTTCAACGAGATGATGAGACTTTGAACAGATGCAGGGCCTTGAGTGAGATGGAAAATAAAGAAGAAAGGCGGTCGTATTACGATGTAAAGAAAGGAATCTTGTACCGGTGTAAACAAGATAAAGAAGGTCCGAGCGAGGAAGTCGTTGTACCAAAGAAACTAAGAAAAGAAGTAATGATTATGGCACACGATAGTATCATGGGAGGACACCTCAGTATCAAAAAGACGACGGACAAGGTACTCTCAGTTTTAGTGGCCTGGGATGAACGAGGATGTATCCAGATTCTGTCATTCGGGTGACATATGTCAGAAGACTGTGCCGAAAGGGAAGGTGGTAAAAACGCCATTGACGAAAGTCCCACTTATAGGAACCCCGTTTAAAAGGGTGGCGGTAGATCTCGTAGGTCTGATTGTGCCTTCCACCCAGGATGGACATAAGTATATTCTCACCCTTGTAGATTAAGCCACGAGGTACCCCGAAGCGGTACCGTTAAAGAATATTGATACAGAGACGGTTGCAGAAGCCCTGGTGGACTTGTACTCTAGGATTGGGTACCGGATGAAATATTAACCGACTTGGGGACACAGTTTGTATCACTGTGCATGAAGGAGGTGTCCAGGTTATTAAATGTGAAGCAGCTAAGCACAAGTCCATATCACCCAATATGTAATGGCCTTGTTGAAAAGTTCAACGGAACAATGAAAAGGATGCTGAAAAGACTCTGCAGTGAACAACCTAAAAGGTGGAATAAATTTATAAATCCCTTACTATTCGCATACCGTGAGGTGCCGCAGGAAAGCACCGGATTCGCTCCTTTCGAATTGTTGTATGGGAGAACCGTGAGAGGACCCATGCAGATAATGAAGGAAATTTGGGTTAACGAGTGGCAGCTGGACGACATGACGAATAGTTATCAGTATGTTTTCAAGTTAAGGGAAAAATTGGAGGAGACCTTAAAGATAGCATCGTCTGAATTAGAAAAGGCCCAGAACCAGGTACAAACATTACTACAATAAGAGCGCCAAGGAAAGAAGGTTCGAAAAAGGTGACTCTGTATTAATATTACTGCCCACTGAAAGTAATAAGCTTCTGATGCTGTGGAAGGGCCCTTATGAAGTCGTCGGTACTATTGGCGAGAATGATTATAGGGTGAAGGTCAATGAGAAAGTCAGGACGTACCATGCAAACCTGTTAAAAATATACAATAAAAGGGACGAAGAAACGCCGGATGTTTTAAACGTCGCATGCGTAGGAGAGGACGCGATTGTCCAAGGAAGTTGCACGCCTAAGGAAAACGTTGAGGATATCAAAATAGGGCCTGAGTTAGAAGAAGACAAGAGGTCAGAAATAAAAGAAATATTATATATATAATATATATAATATATATATATATAATATATTAAACATATATGTGGTCTGAAATTTTATTTTAGAATACATGTATAAGAAATAATATCAATAACATAAAGAAATAAAATGAAAAATTAAAAAAAAAAAAAAAAAAAATTTTGACAAGTTACAAATGCCAAAAGTACTTGCAAGTGCTTTGCAAATTTTCAAGTATAAAAACTACAAGTACAAGTACCTTTGTTTTAGATACTGCAAGTACAAGTACTCCAAAAAATGTACTTAAGTACAAGTACTTGTACTTGAACCCAAATCTTTATATATATATATAATATAATATATATATATATATATATATATATATATATATATTATATATATATATATATATAATATATACTATATATATATATATATATATATATATATATATATATATATATATATATATATATATACCGTATAATATATATATATATATTATATATATTATATAATATAATATACCGTATATATATATATGGCGACTCTAATGTAATACTCTACTCTCTCTCTTCTCTCTCTCTCTTTATTATATTATATATATAATATATAATATATATTATATATATATAATATATATATATTATATATCTATATATATATATATATATATATATATATATATATATATATATATATAAATAAATAAAAATTAAAAATAAATAAATAAATAATAAAAAATAAATAAATAAATAAATAATAAATAAATAATAATAAATAAAATAAATAAATAAATAAATAAATATATTATTATACATATATGTATATTTAAATATATATATTATATATAATAATTATATATATATATATATAATATATATATATATAATATTATATATATATATAATAATGTACTCCATAAAAACATCCATACCCCCGGTTAATTATTAAGGTAATAATGTGGTAATTCTCAAAGGATTAAATTCACCAAGGTATTAAATTGTGAATATTCTTTATTTATCGGTTTTTATTTTTACTTTAAAATGTTCCGATTTTACGATAATAGACATTTATTAACCTAATATGTTATGACTTTTTTCTAGTGAACAAGTTAAATGCAATAGTATTCTTAATTAATTTAAACTTTTCATTTTCATTGATTTTCAAGTAAAATAATAAGTTTCCCCACTCTTCTTTGTATTTTTATATTGGAAACTTAACTAATTTATGCCATTTTGGATTCTAGTTAGGTTAGTGATTTTTGTATTCCATTACCTAAATTCTCAATTATTAATGATGGTTGCTAAATAATATGAAAACCGCGTTAAAGGAATAAGAAGTATAAAAGAAATTTAAATGTTTTATTTGCAGGTCAAGGGATATTCACCTGCACGTTTCAACTTGCATCATTGCACGGATAATAGCAAAAACCCCATATAATTGCGATTACACCATCAGAGGGATCATGGGCGAATACGAGACGAGTGAAGTTCACGCTGTCATTCGAGTAGCTATATACGGTACACTGCGTATGTTCGCTGATCAATGGCATGAATCATATTATATATCCGCCTTCTCTCTCCTCTTTAAACATCTCGTACATACCTGAATAGACACTAACTAAGCTCGCTTATGATCTAACGGTTAGCACTAAAGTATGAAGTTCCTACGTCTACTTTCATAGCTTATAAATTAGACGCATCTAGCCTTTATACCTAAAGTCATAATGCGCGCAATATAAGCTAGTACTTACATATTCACCTGTAAATTTCAATTGCTATAGCACCTATTACGACCAACTGTGTATCTGAAAAGCTCTCAATTAGTATGAGATTATTCCATTGGTTATGTGCTTACCATTGACGATATAGTGACCTAGACAGGTTTTTGGTTTTGGCCCATTTGGTTCATCTGTCTAAGATCTTCCAAACTGCACAAAATCCTATAGTAAGTATCTGCTTCTATGTTCTTCTTATATATATGTTCCTGGTCCTGCACTCAGCGGCGTCTGATCTAATTCGCTTGACCTTTATTTGTGGATATGCTTCTTGCTATGTAATACGTATTTTATGCTCTAGAGAGAAGGTTGTAGATAGCACCTCTTTCCAACTAGCTTTAATTAGTAAAATAAATTGTGTGGGGACCTAGCATGAATGTTCATATTAGTGGCTACGCTTGTTGGCCCTGATCGGCGAGACTCAGGTTTTCTTACACTAAGACGCATGGGATCTCAACCTCAGCCCATGTAACACCATATCAGAAGCAAACCATACAAGTGATGGAAGACCTTAATTCTGCGAGTAAAAGTTTCGAAATCACTCAAAAGCAATATAGTTTTTGGTAACCCATATCTAATTTGAAGCTGACAATTATTTGAGGAGGAACCTATTATATACTAGAGGCTATATAATTAGGTGCTTTGAGATTTAGGCCCACTCAATTAAATGAGGAAGAATATTCATATATGCCAATTATTCACAGCGAGAGTCGGATATATTCGTACTAAACCCCCAGTCTTAGATTCCCTAGTCTATGAAATTAATACGCCCCTAAACACTAAAGTCAGCGTCAAGTTGTATGAAGTATAGTATCCTTTTATATAAAAGTTACAGGGTCTAAACACTATATTTAAATTTATACCTATGAGGGCCAATTCCCGCTCACCTAGCTACAGTGTCTGAGAACGATTCGAGACTATTAATATTTAGAGTCATCATGACGTAACCGTATTTTTTGGTAAAGTCTACTACATTGTGGTCTTTTTTAACTAATTGTAATACTTCGCCGCCGTGATTTCTCACACGACGCGATTCATCTTAAGAGAGACTTCTTGTGCTCCACTATTTAACATCTCATGAACAATCTTACATTCAAACATGATATATCTACTCAAACGAGTATTTCTTCATGTCGCATTCTGCTGAGGTGCGTCAAGTAGTGGTTAAAACTCTCTCATTACTGTCTCACTTAGAGGGAGCAACTCAGGAACATTGGTTATAGTGGTATTATTGATTTTACAGAAGAGCTATTTTCACATTACCTAATGCTGATCACGAGTGATATCTATGGTCATTTGACCTGTAAATATAATTTGAGGACGCTTTTAATTCCTTAACTTGAGCGAGTGCGTTCCCTTGAGTGTCCTTTCTTACTCAATAAGGTATGACGATTATGATATACATAATTATGATAAGGTTTTAACAGAAGCTATTATTTAGCATCAGCTTTTATTTCTCATTTATATCGCCGCGACAGTCCAACGCATCTCATGTTGCTTATTAATAATCACAGATACTAGAGAATCAGACACACTAAGACTGACTATTCACTACAACCAACGATCATAGTTGGCAATGCTGTAGCACTATGCGGGCTCTATCAGCTTCAGCGAGCATCCATGTGATATGCGGTGTCCCGATGATTAAAGGTAACGCACGCGATAATGTTTGTTAAAAGAAAGTGTCGCTTGACGCCTTGAGAAGAAATATATTGCCTGATTGCTTGCCCTCAGAAAAAGATAAAAAGAAAGGAAGTGATACACAACAGATTCATACATAAGTATTTATATTTAAAATGTGCAGAGGTTCAATGGTCCTCAGTATCTCTCATATTCTAACTCATTTCTAGCACTTTCTTCCGTGGTTCTTCTTCTTCACGCCTTTTATATGTTACGTTGTCTACAGATTCTATCATCGGCTTTACATCGAGTGTATGATATGTTTCTAATACTTTACAATCATTCTCATTGATGGATGTCGTAGATGTTCCTGAGAGATGAGAGCATTTATCATGCAGGAGGTGCATTTAGAGGGAGACGCTCGACTCGATAACCGAGCTCGTTGGCTTTACAATTCTCAGGAGGGTCTATTCATTCTGTGAGCCATTTTGGACACACTCATTGAGGTTATCCCCTCTGCTCATTATACAGCGGTCTTAAGGAGATCTCCGTTACATGTTCGAGCTGATGAGGCCTCAAATTGAGTATTGCGCTGAACCCACGAACAGGGACATCCACGTTTTATTAGAGTTTACCAAGTTCACTGTTACTTGTCCCTCGTTAGTTCGCTTGAATGATTTCTAAGTTTCTCACTTATATCGCCCATTACAACGTTCACCACAACGATTAGATCATCGTCTGAACACTTCACAATTCTGGTTTTCTTCAAAACCATAATCTCGCAATCCTCTTTTTACGGAATGACTGCTCAAGAGGGTGTCCGTAACTCCTCTCTTAAACAGCCACACATACACTTACACTACTCAGCCTCCCCGGCACCCCCCTACCCCTAATATCACAATGGTCCATGCTAAAGTTCTCTGCTAGCTAGCGAGGTAATTGGGAAGACGATTTCCGGATGCGCGATGTGGATCGGATCAGTTGTGTGGTGACTGTACGTTGAATAAAGCTAGATAAAAATGAAATAGAAATTAAGTAGATAGGATTAGTGATTATCTACTAAGTACGGAGTGTGAAGAATCTAACACAGCATCACGCTCACACTAGTTATTGTTCAAAGTTCCCTATAATAAGAGGGGATTGACGAATCTCATGCGTAAGATGTTGAAAGAAAATCCAGAACATATCCGCACTAGATTCAGGACGCGCATCAGATGTGAATTGTGTGGAGAGAAGTGCGAACCATTAATCCTGCATGGATGACGAATAGTCCTCGCGCAATCGAGGAACGATGATCAGAACAGTAACCGACCACACTAGTGGTCGGTGCGACTCCTAAATCTGAGAGTAAACTCTGCCCTGATGAGTATGTATAACACGGTAGACTTGATAGGTTTGGATGAACCTCCAGGAGGACAGGGGAGTTGAAAAACAAATATGGTGTTCAACCAACCACTCGAACACATATGAGAACTGTACCAAGGTAAGAATGCCTCATAAGTATGCTAAAATTAGTCAAGAGGTCGACGATGAGTTAGCCAGTTCCAAGCACTTAGTCCAACTCTCTGACGTTGCGATCCAGGATCGCGCTTATTATGTAGTAACTTCACTCTAGTAAATAAGTGCATACATGAGTCTTTGACTTCGTGAAAAATTGAGGAAAACGCTGAATAGACTAATTATAAGAGCACTAGATAATAAAATTGATGATACACCGTAGCGCCTTGTGAAAATACCCACCGGTCAGTTGAGAAGGCCAAGTATAGTACGAACCTAATGACGCGAATCCTTACTTTAACTAAAAATTGTCCCTTCTATGAGAAGGATGTTTTCCCAATATGCCCCTCGGATCTCATCATAATCCGGGTGATCATAATGTAAGATTCCATGTCAAAAATGAAATCCCTAGAAACTCTTCCCCAAAAAGGGGAAGTAAATTAGTTAAAAGACCACAAAGTTCCTACAGTCATGATGACTCTAATATTAGATATACTCAACCTACTAGATCCTATTATACATCTCACACTACTGACTTGTTAGGGTTAGATAGGGATCAACGGGAGTATAACCCCGTGTGTAGAATAGAGCCATCCCTAAGGGAACAACACCAATCTTACTCTTATTCCCCCTTTGACCATGTTGACCGGAATAGTTATGGATCATACGACCTTCAATATCCATCACAGCCTCGAAGTAGATCCCACGTTATAAGAGACCTGATCTCCGAACCTGAAATGGTACTCAGCGTCCACATTAAGAAAACGTATAGATCTGTTGGAAGATGCTATCTCACTCCTAGTTCAACTACTAAAAAATTCACAAAAAGTGAAGGTTGTCGATCCTGGTCGATATAATTACGAAGCTGAACAAGATCTTCTTGTCTATTTGGAAGATTTCGAGGCATATTGTCAGCTTCACTACCCCAATGCACATCATCAATGGCTCAGATTGCTTGGCAGGCAGCTGGAAGGTCGTTTCCGCCAACTGTATAAGCTAATCTCCAAAGATGATCGTGCCTTTTTCTCCGTCCGTGACACTCCTATATCATGGTTCTACAATGAAGAGAAACGTCGAAACGAGTACCGTTTGCACGCCTATCACTCGGCTCGTCGAGACCCTAAGGAATCCATCTGAATGTACGCTCTTCGTTTGGAACGCTTAGCGCGACGCGCATATAACGGAATCGATATGCGGAAACACGAGTCCCTTAGGACTGCATTTTTATGTAGTCTTCCGCCAGATATCGAACGGAGCGTCCGTGAATATATCAAGATAATGGAAAATGAGACAAACACTAGAGTCTCATGGGAAAAGATCGTGAGTTTTGCTGACTCTTTAGAAAGTGACAACGATCACTATCCCAATTCCATCTCTCATGATTCATCAAATCATCGAGATGAAAAAAGATACTCAAAGAAATCTAGTCATAGTAAACCCTACAGAGATGAGCTGAAAGAATCAACCGAGTCGGTGATACAGATTAATACCTTGCAAACTAACTGGATAGAAACAGTTCAGGATAGGAAAAGTCTTCCGCCTCCTCCAAAACCGACCAGTCGTTCATCTCGTTCATCACCACGTCGTCCAAATCGCGATTCACAAGTGAAACCATCCGGTGGTGCTCGTCCCCGTGATGATCGTCGTGATTCCCGCCGTGACCGTAAAGATAAACCTTCTTCTCACTATAACACCCGAGATGACAAGAAAAGTCATCGTCATGTGATTTCTGTTTGAGAAGAGAAGTGGAACACAGTATGCGGCATTATGCCAGGAAATTCTTGCGGAATTACTGTACCACAACGACTATAAACCCACTGATAACAGGCGAAACGAAAAGGGCACGTTTCGTGATGAATGTACGGTCCCGCCGTTCTCCAGCAGTCATCGCCTCTCACTTCCCAGAGCGTTTTCACCTGCCCGTACCTGTGGTGCTCCCACACCTCTGGTATTGAGGTGCATCTCCATAGGACGCTCTCCTAGACAATGGTCGAAGATAAGGCTGACTTTCCAGTAGATGATTACACGTAGACCGTTCCAGGTTCTTAAGTTATCATGGTAAAGTCCACCTTTCCAAGAAGAGCTGTGGCGGTCCCCAACGAAGGAAAAGCCACAAAGGACTCCGAGACAGTTTCCTGGATCTTGTGATGCGCTTCGTTGCAAAGGCCTAGCTTAGTAGGGCCATTGTAATAGGGACCGTGATGAAGCTTACTCAGTCGCCTTTAAACCAACTTGCGTCTCCCCAGAAGTGAGTCCCCTGGTGGAGAACGTTCCAGTGGTTGACTCAATCACCTCCGCTGACGGTACAAAACATGCCTTTTGTAAAGATTCTAAACCTTTGGAAACTTCCCTGTTACTGAATTGTAAAGTGCGGACAGTCCAGGTGGATTGTAAACCAAGTTCCATTGATCCCCTGATCATTTCCGTAGCTTTCCGCCCGCATGATTCAAGTTATTTCGGCTGTATGATCGATAGCGGAGCATCTGTAAGTCTTATTGGTTCGGACGTGGTTGAAAATTACCTAAAACATATTCCCATCCGACTTTCTGCTGAAATTGGAATTAATGCCATTCGTGGTCTGGCGCGTGACCACACGGCTCTTAGGTCACTCCAGTACATTAGGAGGACGCCTTTATTTTTCTTCGGCCATACTCTGGGTTTCTAAACCTATTCATCTTTTGTGATTGTTCCTGCAGAACTAATAGCCGTGCACCTCGGTTGTTTTAGGAAGCTGTCAGCCGTTTAAAAGAGAACTCGAAACTGCCTTCCATGATCTTATCTACCAGGAAGTTGTTTACGCAGGACAGCGTTACTGTCATAACAGGCTATATGCCAAAGATGAAAAGGTTTTAACATTTCCTTTCTAGTAGAATGTCGTAAACGTTTGCTCCTATTTAGTATTTCCCTCACTCATTTGATAGTAGAATGGTGGAAATAAAAGGGCCACAAAAATACACCTTTGACTTGGTTGGTTCCAAGGGAGTCCGCAGAGAGGACTGTCTTACCTGTTTCAGGAATTTTGAACTTGGCATCCCCCAAGCGCCACATAGCTGTTATTCAACCCTCTGAAAAAAAACCCGATATAATATGAGAATACCGTAATGGGGCCTCATGTTATTGTCTCTCAAGGAAAGAAGGATGTTTCCGCGCCAATAGCGGATTAACACCAATGAAACCCTCTTGTGGAATGATTTTGTTTCAATGTAAGGAAGTTTTGACTCAGGACAGAATAGAGACGGGAATTTTGTTTTCTGAGCTCACCCCAGAAGGAAGAACAAAAAGCAACAAGTCTTATCGGAACTGTCCTCTGTAGAGCATTTCAGTCTCTCTAGTTTTGGCCGATCAACGGACTGTGGGTGTAGCAGACCAATATAACGCGACCACAGTCGAGCTGAGGACAACTCAGCGTCCTTGTCGAATCCCCGTTTCGTAGATTTTTCGAAAGCCGTTTGGCCCCAAGAAATCCGAAAAGCAATTGCCGTAGGAGTTGTAGGGACCAAAAACTGGATTCATCCGTCATAGTAGTCTCCGCTATTCGGCTCTCTGTTACGTTTCTGCTATATGTGTCAGCAAAGTGAACAACATCGGGGTAACGCGCTCGAGCGCTCCAATACTCTAATCGACGTCGTGGCGTTCTCTAGTGCGAGCTTGGAATAATACGCGCTCTCTTCCGGTACGGCGTCCCAGCTCTCTCGTCACATCTCTGCGCGACAACTACAGGTCGTCTCTACACCCGTGAAGTGGGCGACGCGCGACCTTGTAACGTGTTTTCGAAAGATAAACAGATGACTCTTACTGGTATAATAACATGTTCGGGCAATACCTATTCTCCACACTAGGTGGGAGTTAGTTTCGCGGCAATTACACAGGTGGCCATGGAGCCCGGACAGTGTTTTGAAAAAACTGCCTCTTATTCAACTCGCCATCTCGTCCAATATGAATACTCCTGAAATGCCCTTGAGTTCAAGAACGGCCCGGCGACCTTCAATGCGGATAATATCGATGTTCGGCTTGTCAGAGATACCATGGTCAACGGTGCATGGTTGTACCTGGATGACATCTCATTATGAGTGATCAACGCGTTGGGGACCACCTTTCCAAACTGGTTGAAACTAGTTTCTAAAGCCAGAGAGTGGCCCCTGGGAACAATACGGGTAAAACTCAAGCCTGCAAAAACCCGCTTCTGCCGCACCGAAGTGGAGTTTTTGGGCCACCGTATTTCCAAGCAGGGCATTCTCCCTCTTGAGAAAAACGTAAAAGGGTGTTTTGGAGTTTCCCACACCTTCCACCGTCAAACATCTGCGACACGTTTCTGGGTTAATGGTGAATTTTATAGGCGTCAATCCGATAACTGTTCCCAGATAAGCAGAAGCCCTTTGTCCTGTTCAACCTGTGGAAAGGAGTCACTAAACTGGACTCCTCAGCATTGCCAATCGGCCTTTGAGGAGCTGAAAGCGGCTTTAGGTAAACCCAAAAATTCTTGGGATTTTCCGACTATAGCCTGAAGGCTTCTTCCCTTAGGAACTTCATTGTAACGCCTATCCATATTTTGAGGCGCGGAGCGTGTCTTTCCCAACTCCAAGAATTGATGGAAAGAAGGCCTATAAGCCTATCTGAACACAATGATCTTGTCTCTAAATGTCTTATACGCGAGATTAATATAGATATAAGAGATAGAATCCCGATGCCTATGACATGTGGTTTATCGTACCACTAGCGCTGTAACACTAAGTCCAATTGAGCAAAGACGCTCCCACTACTTTGCGTTGCGGCCGTCCCGTATCACTTCGACCGCTTTCTCCGGGGAGACTAAATTTACATAATCTTCAACAGACCCATATGCCCCCTAATATACCCAAAATATGGTCTTGTTACGACCATGCGCACGCCTAGCCCGCATGATAAAGAGGAGGTGTGGGATGGGTTCGTACTTCGAGAACGGGACATCTGTCGGGGCTCAGACTAACGTCGTTGCGATTTGCTCTATTTTTCCCCGTTCCGCCTGAGCTGATGAGTTGAACCCAGACGAAAGAGGCAGACCACACCACTGGAGGTAACATTCCCGGATGGTCTTACCTTTCCATGAGGAATACCTGGGGGCGTGTGACTTTTTACAAGTGCTGTCGCCAATGTTCCATATATGGAAACGGTTTAGGACAGACACCTAGACGAAGGAAGTTCCCCGTTCGTTTTCGTTTCTCCAAAAAACATTCCCGTGAAAGTAACAGAACTTGCGAGGCGGTAAGACAAATCCAGAATAAGCTTCGTCTGTTAAAATTACCGGGTCAGTTACCCATCCCCGAAGTCATGGAAGCTTTTGCTGACGTATACAAGATACCCGTTCATGTATACTACAACAATCCTAAGCCAATTATTCATGGCGCTTCCTTCACCAATGAACCTTGCTACATTCATTGTCTTGGAGGTATCCATTTCAATTATCTCCTACGCACTACAGTGGAGCTTAATAATGACAATGAATAATGACACTCTATGAAAATGAATTCTTCAATTTATTTCATATAATTCCCCTTTAAAATTCCTCTTAAAGAAAAAATTCCCATTGATAAATATAAATCTTTTTTTTTTATATCTCTAAATAAAAAATATTCTGTCTCTATGTCTCTGACTGTCCTATCTTCTTCTTTGATAAATTGAGTGTTTGTGTGTTAAAACCTAGAATAGGGAATACATCTAAATAAAGATAATATATTTTGTAATAAAAGCATGATCTTTATATGCACACTGACTGGTTGATGGTAATGTTGCATAATGCAATGGTGTGTTAATAATATTGCAATGTATTTATTATGCATGTAAAAGATCATCATAATCTTGTAATAATAACTTTTATTTTTTTGGTGCACCACTTCTATTCCCCACACCTTTTTTACACACGACACCATGTGAGAAATTGCTTATTAGCTTATTTATAGTGTTAATGCTATTACATGTTAGAACTTAAGTTATAGTGTTCATGTTATTGCATGGAACAATTAAAGGATATTGCAGTGTTAATGCTATTGCATGAAACAATTAAAGGATGTTGCTAGTGTTAAACAGTTAAATATGTGTTGCTTATTATGCTTATTAGTGTCGGTTACTGTACCGCATTGAAAAGCGGATTTTGGAAAAACGGATATCCAATATCTGAAGACAAGGATATCAAATATCTGAAGAAAGAACATTTTCAATATATTCCGCCAGCACAGCAGCAGCGATATAGACCTTGAATTCTATCATTGAACAGATAGACCATACCATAAAGGAATGCTTATTGCTTAGGTGGTGCTTCTGGGAAAGTGATAGTTTAGTGCTTTGTTGATGCTTTTGTGTTCAGTGCGCTTTTGTTATATTTCTAGAGTGTGGTAAATAATCAGCCTTGTTAAACTATGAATTTTATATCGTAAATTGTCATTAAATTATTCTTTGTGTGTAATTATTCTGGGTAACTATTGCATATTACATGGTTATATAAATTTGTAAGAAATCCTTGTAAAAGAAAGTTGCTTTTACAGGTGTATCATGTTGTAAATATTTTTGAAATTCATTTAATTTATTATGCTTTCTTATATAACCTACTATAAACTTGCAAACCACCCTCAGTTTTATTTTTCACTCTTAAAGTGAAAAACTTAAAATGAGGTGGGGCCCAAGTTTAGTGGGGAAGGATGTAATGGGGATTACATTCATCCATACCCCCGGTTAATTATTAAGGTAATAATGTGGTAATTCTCAAAGGTATTAAATTCACAAAGGTATTAAATTGTGAATATTCTTTATTTATTGGTTTTTATTTACTTTAAAATGTTCCGATTTACAATAATAGACAATTATTACCTAATATGTATATGTTCTCTTTTCTAGTGCAAAGTATAACTTTAAATCTTAGTTTTCATATTTTTCAATTACAAACGAATTAGTATTTTTAAATGAAACATTCGTTTGTACATGTTCATATATTTTCCCACTCTTTGTATTTTATATTGGGAAACTTTAATTCATTTCATTTTGGATTCATCAGGTTAGTGCTTTTTGTATTGCAATTACTAAAATTTCTATTATTAATTTAATGTATTGAATAATGCTAAATAATATGAAACGCGTTAAAGGAATAAAAATATAAAAGCAAATTTAAATGTTTATGCAGGTCAAGGGATATTCACCTGCACGTTTCAACTTGCATCATTGCACGGATATAGCAAAAACCCCATACAGATTCTAATCAGATAGGGGTAAGCTTCATTAACTTTAATGTATGGTTGCATGGCATGATATATTTATATCCCCTTCTTCCCTTTAAATCTCTCAATATGAAATATCCCCTTCTTAACTTATCCCCTAAGTATATTCTTCTTATCATAGTAAATATAAGCTCTAAAGCAAATTTCATTTAACTATTTAAATATTAAATTTAACTTAACTTTGAACCTACTGTGATGGAATCTAATTTAGTTTTTCATTTCCATTACAGGTTTTTGTGCTTGGATTATTTTTGTTTTGGGCTCAAGGCCTTGATGATTTTTGTTTTTGGACATTTTTGCCTTCGGCTCAATTTTTGTGCTTGGTCGCAATTTTAATGCTTGAATTTTTATGCTTGGTCGCATTTTTGTTTTGACGACCCATTTCAAGGCTTGGTACCAATTTCACTGTTTGAACGCCGCAACTTTGCTTTGGCCCTTCGCTTTATTTTATGGATTATGTCCCCTTGCTTTTGAAAAAATCTTGCTTGAAAGTCAATTGATCCCATTTGACCTGATCCACCATCCCATGCAAACCATAATCACAAACCCGTCTTAAATGAAGTATGGGTTTTTATATAACAACCACTTAAGATAAGTTGAAGTTGTTATTTTTTATATGAAATTGAAAAATACTTGTTATAACTAGTAAGAAAAATTGTAAAGACCTACTGGAGTCAGTAGGAAATTGTGCAAACCTCTAACGTGTGAATGCCATATTTAAAATTGTCCTCATATACTTATATAAGCAATCACACCTGAGTCAATCCCACCATTCGTAAACATCGCCTTAATCCGTATTTTTGTAAATTCTCACATTGTTGTATACCGAGGTGATTTCCCACCTCACTTAAAAGGACTTCTGTGTCCATAACTTAAAATTATCCAAATTAGTATTAACTTTTCTATTTCCGGTTCTGTGGAGAATTACTCCAAGACCTGAAATAGGACTGGAAGTGTTTATTACTTTACACTATTTTCGTTACCTAATTTATCATATATTTGGTCATTTGCCCTAATAAATTTATACTTTTAATTTTCTTTGGCTATCCCTTGGTGTCTATTATATATAATTATTTAATAAATATTGAAAGGTTAAAAGGTTATTTACACACATTATTTAAATCTCCCCCCATCCATCTTTTTATAAATAAACACATATCCCGACTGACCTTTTACACATCCAACATCATATCAAGTGTGCACATTTTCGCGAGCATAGGTAGCGGTGTCCAGAGATGTAAAGGAACCACCGTCAGAAAATACTATCGCCTGATTGCTTGCCCTCAGAAAAAGATAAAAGAAAGGAAGTGCTACACACAGTGTCAAGGAGAGATTAATTAAAAATCGTCAATAGGTTAGTTTCTTCTAACTCATCCCTTTTTCCCCTTTTTCTTTTATTCTTTTAATTTATATGGCTAATCATAAAGTTCCAAATTAATCAATTCTATGATGTTATATGTTTGGAGATCAGAATAACTAAGTGCTGCAACTCACCGTTTAAAGACTTTCTTCGTCAGATTCTTCTTCCCAGTCTGTTACCCTCCGTTACATATATATATATATATATATATATTATATATATATATATATATATATATATATATATATTATATATATATATATATATATATATATACTAATATATATATATATATATACTATATATATATAATAATAATTAGGGATGCACCGGATCTCCGGCTCCGGCTCCGGCTTGGCCGGAGTTCCGGCCTTTTTAAAGATCTCCGGCTCCGGCCGGAGACCACTAGTCTCCGGCTTTCTCCGGCCGGAGATCTATATTTTTGAAAGGTAGTTTTTGAAAATAAAAATAGTTATAATTCATTAAGTAATAATAAGACATTTAATGAATTATATTTATACCAAAAAGTGATTCACACACAAAATGTATAAAATTATAAAAATTTTCTGTTGTATGATAATATTAATTCAAACTAATAACTAATATTAATAACAATAATAATATATAATACTATGAATAGGCAATAAATTTTTTTACCTAAAAAAAAAAATTTGGGAAAAAAAAAAAAATTTTGATAAAACAACTTAAAAAGGGTTTGATATCCAAAATACACTTTTGATAAATCTAGCTTTAAAAATGCAATACAGAAATAGGTAAATGAAATTGGTAAAAACTTTTAAACCATGCCTATCTGACCAAAAGACTAAAAATTAATGATAATATTGCACGTAAAACTAAAGAGTTTCTTAAGGTTTTTAACAAACTAACATTTGTAAACTATATATATATATTAATATATATATAATATATATATATATATATATATATATATATATATATATATATATAATATATATTATATATACTATATATATATATATATATATATATATATATATATATATTTATATATATATATATATATTATATACTATAATATATATATATATATTATATATATATATATATATATATATATATATATATATATATATTATATATATATATATATATATATATATATAAATATATATATATATATATTATATATATGTATATATATATATATATATATATATATATATATATTATATTATATATATATATATATATATATATATATATATATATATATATATATATATATATGTGCATGTA
The DNA here is from genome assembly GCA_015478945.1 of Trachelipus rathkii. NCBI lineage: Eukaryota > Metazoa > Arthropoda > Malacostraca > Isopoda > Trachelipodidae > Trachelipus > Trachelipus rathkii. Next base: position 25,963 of record JABUQX010027508.1, on the reverse strand, counting down.
CCTGCTGTTATAGATACTGTATAGAGTATCACAATAGAATTTTTTGAGAAAATTTAGTTATATTGTTAAACACAAAGTCAGTGAAAAGAAAGTTAAATAGCTAATGCATTGCTATTTAGGTAACCATTCTCTAATATTTAAATAAATGCTCTTAAATTATGATGAAGAAACAGGAGCTGATCAGCTAGTGTTTGAGAAAGACGATCCTTTTACTTGTATAAATATTTCCTGCATGGCCTAAACATTCTCTCGCTAAATCACTTGAAGTGGTGCAGAGAGTATTTCGTAAGCTATTCAGGTAAGATACAATCTGGATAAAGAGCTTTACTTTCTTTCCACCATAACAGTGAATCAACATCCGATTTTCGTTCATAAGTTGTGCGCAAAATATTTATCCACAGTAGTTTGAATAGTATTTTCTAATTCATGTTGTTTTCTCTCACTGCTGCTTCTACGTTTGCATTTTAACTTTTTTCTCCTTTGATCAGTTCCACTTGGTTTGATTGTATCTGAATATTCTTCATTTTCTTCTAACGATTTTTTTGTAGCATGTCATCAAAGCACTTTCGAAAATTGAATGTGTTTAATTCTCAATATCTGCCGTTTTTAATTTTCAGATTCTTCATGTGAATCTGTATGAGACTGATCATTTTATCATCATTTTGTTCATCAGAATCTGAACTTAATGTAATGTTTTCTTTAGCTTTTATAAAAAGTTTTACTTCTTCTTTAAGCATAAATTTTATTTTATTCTGATCAATAATATCAAAGAGAGCTAATTTGTATTGTGGATTTAAAACTTAGGACTGTTGCCAGTAAATAAAGTTTCTTCTCTTTAATGGTACCAAAACGTTCAGTAACAGAATTTAGAAGTTTCATCTTTCAAAGTTTTTTACAACCACCGCTATCCTTCCAAGTTTTTGCTAACATATTTTTGCAATGCATTAACTGCAGGTATTACAA
>JABUQX010027508.1:0-20000 GCA_015478945.1 Trachelipus rathkii | reverse complement strand
TCTTTTACTTCTAGATTGCCTCTGTCTTAATCTTTCCGATTCTATTCTCAGTGATCTGGATAGAATTTCCGAATGGGTGGTCCATCTCGTGAAAAATTCAATTCTTTAAAAGCACAACTTCTACAACAAATCTCCTTCTCCAAAACACCTTCTAACTTTCCTATCTCTTTCGAAGGTTCTCTCGTTTCTCCTGTTGACAATATAAACATCCTTGGCCTTAACATAACCAAAAAAAATGTCTTGGAAACCTCTCGTCACAATGATTGCTAATGCAGCCTCAAAGAAACGAAGTTCTGTTTAGACTGCGAGACTTTTTTTTTTCCTCTTTGCAGTTGCTCCAGCATACAAGGATCTCAATCCGCCATGTATGGAGTACTGCTCTCATATCTGGGGGGGATGTTCTGGTTTCACCCGGCTTTTGGACAGGGTCGAGTCAAAGGCCAAAAGGCTTATAAACTGTTCTGTACTTTCCAGTTCACTTGACCCTCTATCTTTGCGGCGCGATGTTGATGCTTTATCTCTATCCTATAGGTACCGCAGCGGCAGGTGCTCGAGGGAACTTATCACTCGCGTACCACCACCTTTACCATCCCCTCGTTGCACAAGGGGTACTGTATCTGCGCACGAGTTTTGTGTTGACATTGGTAACTCCAGGCTAGTTCATTATGGTGATTCCTTCTTTCCCACCACCTCTGTTCTGTGGAATTCTAGTCTATCTTCTGTATTTCCTGCTGAATTTAATCTCCTCTCTTTAAAGCCCGCGTCTGTGTTCATATGCGTAATTTGCGCTTGAGGGTGAACTTTTGAGCGTACTATACCCCTCTTTGAATAGGGCTCTGCCCGTGAATGGTGGTGACAACTGTAAAAAAAAATCCTTGGGTAGGCAGATATGTGGCAAATGAACTGAATCTCCTACTCACCCATCCAAAAACATCAATTCAGATTATCCAGAAAATGCGCACTCTCTCAGCATTAACCCTGCAGATGGACCATATGTCGCAACCACACAAATTTTGACCTTTTCAAACTTAAATTTAACCTTTAGAATTCTAGTACTCACACACACAAAATCTACCATAGCTAGGGTTGGGAAAGGAAAAAAACAAGCTCGTTTTTTTTCCCAAAAAACGGTGTTTTTTTTTCATGAAAAAACACAGCCTGAAAAAACAAGCAAAAAATTTTTTTTCCTTTTTTTTTCATATTGTGGAATTTACATGTTTGAACAATTATCTTATAAATTTTAGGAAATATGCTCTAATTTGGAAATTTTTTTGTTCCAATTTCCTACAAGGTGGAAGCCCCTGAGTTTGTGTTCAAAATTTTTATGGGTTTTCCATATTTTTATTTTATATTCTGAATTTTGAATATCATAATATTTTGTTTGTGGCTTCATTAATGTTTTCTTACTCTGTTTCAGCTTTCAGTAACATTTTTATCATAATTATTTAATCAGAATTTAGAAATGCCACATGCAAAAAGTTGTGTGACTGTACTTGTTAAGGAAATAAAAGGTAGCAAAGGCCTCACATGAAATATAACTTTTGTTGTGTAGACGTTGCAAAAACTAGTATTTATTGCTCATATCTAGACACTAGAAATTCTGTAACAATTTGGCCAACTGAGAGATGATTATGCTAAGGCAGCTAAGCTTAGGAGTCCTGTTACTGCCCCTGCTCCTTCACCACTATCATTCTCACACGATACTTCATACGACTGAGATATCAGACTTATCAGTCGTATCAAAATTAAATGTGGCTGATCACGCTGATGAGCCCAGTGATAATGAGCTTGACAGTAGTCACAGCACAGTAGTCAGTATTCAGTAGTGACTGGGGTCTGGGGAGTGGGGACTAGTGATTAGTGAATCAAAAGTTGATATTCCAAAGCCAAATATTTAATTTAGTCATTCACTCATCCTCCTTGATCATTTTACAATCTTGGTATAATTTAATTTCAATATTTTTATTATTTCATTTGCATCCCTTAAGTCACTTTTGAGTTTGTCATTCAGACTCATTCTATATAAATATAATATACATTAATATTTAAAAGTAAATTTAAATATGGATTATATGATACAATGTAAAATACATAGTTAAATTAGTAAGTGGAAGCCTACAAACAGCAGTCCTGCCGGCTACAACTTACTGTAAATTGTAACGAACAACATTGATAAATATATAATAGAGAGGTGTCTAGTTCTGCTATTTTATAAATCATAATGGAATATTTGTTTAATTTCAAGTATCCTTATATTTGAAAAATGAAAATACTCAAGTGAAATATCATATTAGCCTCTTTATATTTTTAAAAATACATTTAATGAAAAAAATGATTGAAAAAAACGAAAAAAAACAAAAAAAACATGTTTTTTCTTGAAAAAAAAGATTTGAAAAAAACGGTTTTTTTTCCCAACCCTAACCATAAGCTCTTCTCACCACAAGTCACATCAGAATTGCAAATCCTTCTATCCCCCTTTCATTCCTTTTCACACCAATACAAACACATTTCACACCACACCACTCATTTTCACCGTTTCCTTTCATCTTTGTTTCAGTCACAGCGATCAAATCAAATTTGCCCTTTCTAAATACATCCATCACCTCTCTCCTCTTCTCCTCAACATTTATTCCTCTGCCATTTCATGTACCCATACGATTCATACATTTTCGCCAAAAGTAGAAGACCGTTTCGGCGATCACGACCTTCTCCGAGTCATGCATTAGCATTCCTGGCAAAAGATAAGTGGTAGTAGGAAGCCAACCTAACTACCACAGTCCCTTAGTCGTCTTCTACGACACGCCGGACATACGATGTGGGCAATTTTTTCTTCCCCACACATAGGGATATAAGGGATAGGGATGTCTGTAAGATTTTGTCTAGAAGAGGGGTGTGGATATAATAAGTATGTGTATATATGTGGATAAAAGGTGGTGTTTCTAAGATGTTGTCTGGAGGATGAGTGTTGATACGAACGCAGAACAGAAAGGCGAACCATTTGGCATTGAAATGTCATACATACCATAAGCAAAATGGGTATATATATATATATATATATATATATATATATATATATATATATATTTATATATATATATATATATATATATATATATATATATATATATATATATATATATATATTAATATATATATTTTTATATATTATTATAAAATATATATATATTATTATTTATATGTCATTATGATTATTATGAGTTTTAATATTATCCAAAATTCTTAATATTTGTTCAATTAATCGGCAAAAATTGACGATGACGATTGAAAAAAAATATGCCGATTTTGCCGATGATGATGACGATTAATCGTCCCATCACTAATATATATATTTTCTTTAATAAAAAGTTCACACCTCACGGGCATAGCCCTATTCAAGGAGGGGGAACTTCTCTAGTAATTTCTAACTAGGATCCGAACTAGGATTCGACCCACGACCCTTGCGCCGCTTCCGTCGTCTACCGTTTTGAGCCACGGTAGCGAATATATATTATATATATATATATATATATATATATAATATATATATATATATATATATATATATATAATATATATATATATATATATATATATATATATATATATATATATATATATATATATATATATATATATATTATATATATATATATATAATATATACAACGTGGCGCACATAAAACCCAGTCAACTCATAAGAAATATCAAATAATAAATAATCTACCGACCTACGTACGTATGTCAGGTCTAATCCAAATAGTAGTATAGTAATAGGACAATAAATATAAATAAATAAATATATATAATATATATATAATATATATTATATATATATATAGTATATATATATATAATATATATTATATATATATATATATAAAAGTACATATGAATATTGAAGGTGCGGGGTAGGAGGGGTAACGGGTCAAAATAAAAAACCATAAAAAAACCATAAAAAAACAAAAAAAAATTGAAATTTTTTTTTTATATATAAAATATAAAATGTTAAAAAAAAATAATAAAAAAAGAATAAAAAAATAAAAAAAAAATAAAAAAAAATAAAAGTAATTATTAAAAAAGGGGGGAGGGTTAGAGGGGTAGAGGGGGGAGGGGGTGTATAGTATAAGTTGTTTTAATGAGGTTATTAATTTTTTTTTGACAACATATATATAATATATATATAATATATATTATATATATTTATAGTATATATATATATAATATATTATAATATATAATATATAATATATTATATATATATTATTAATATTATTTATTTATTGTTTTTTTTATTTTTTCGCGTTTGCCACCACCTGCGCATCAGCCGCCATCCCGCACGCGCTCGCGGACCGCATCCTTCTCGTGCGAGAACTTTGACTCAACTGACGAAGGCGGTATTGATAGCCCTCCGCACAAATTTAAGCAGTTATTGATTTGTAAAATTAACGGGTATTCCTTATTCGATGATGTACAGCGCATCGAAAAAGAGCAGCGGTGTCTTGAAACGGGTATGTGGAAATGTATTGATTTACAATTAAAACCATATGTCGCAAGTCAGCTGCCTGCATTCGCAATAGTAATCATTTTATTGATCCTGTCCTGGAAATGCCATTTGGAACGGTATTGATTTTTAATTAAACCCATCTGGTCCTATTCTGCACTCATCGTCGCTACCCTACGTCCCTCCCCCCCCCCCGAGAGATACCCTTCAAAAGACCTATTATATTTTCAATTATCATAGAGATATGTTTAAATTTATGATGACATGTATACAAAAACCATAGAAACAGAGACAATAAAATAATGGGTACCAAAAGAATTCAACAAAAGGTTTGTAAGTAAAGTCTGCTACTTTGAAACGCTCTTTGCCAAAGAAAAAAGGATACTCATTTAATAGGACAATAAACATTAAAGGGGTGTGACTTGTACATATATATCACATAAAATGATTTCGTTCAGGGATGCTTTAGAAGAGAGAAATATATATATATATATATATATATATATATATATATATATATATATATATATATTATATATTATATATATATATATGTATATACTTCAATATATATTATAGTTATATATTTATATATATATATAATTCATATATATTTGTATGCCATATTTATTTATTTACTTATACGTAACCCGAATTTAGATTAATATAGTATATATATATTTTATAATTATATTAATATAGTATATTATATCATATACTATATATATATTATAATTATTATATAACATAATATATATATATATATATATATATATATTAATCTATATATATATACTATATTATATATATATATATATATATATTATATAGTATATATATACATATATATATATATATATTATATATATATTATATATATATATATCATATATATATATTTATATATATATATATATATATATATATATATAATATTATATGTTAATTATATATATTTATGTTGTGTGAGTATGTAATTCGTGAATGTGTGTTCAGTACGTAACCGAATTTTTATATATATATAATTATATAATATATATATATATAATATATATATATTACTATATATATTATATATATATATATTATATATATATTATTATATTATTTTATTATATATTATATATATAATTATTATATATATAGATATATATATATATATATATTATATATATATAATATTATTATATATTATATATATATAATATATATATATATATAATTTTGTAGTGTGTGTGTATACTTCATATTACCGTAATTATTGTTTATATTATATATATTATTATTAATATATTATATTATTATATCTATATATATATATATATATTATATATATATATTATATTATTATATTATATATATATATTATGATATATAAATATTTATTATATTAATATATATTATATATATATTATATATATATTATAAATTATATATATATTATATTATTATAATATATATATATATATATATATATTATATATATATATTATATCACACTTAGCGTTAACATAAACTGTTAACATTAACAAATTCTACACTTACACCGTAACAGTGACATACAAAACGTAAACCTATTCACCACTTTTTTTTATTTTTTTAACATTTATTTTCTCGGGATATTTTCAACAGTCATTTTCACTGATATATAATAATTCGATTTACATATCTATTTAAACTGTCTTTTTTATTATTTATTCAATTATCGTTTTTACAGTTTTGGTTCGTTACTAGAGAGAAACCATCTTCACAGTGCAAGTTCGATCGTACAACTGCAGAATGCTTTCGGTCCCTACTTCGAGAACGCTGTAAGCCTAAACGCCCTGTCTATTCTATAAATAAACAGCTGAATCTTTTGTGTTTATAAAATGATAGGCCTAACTGGTAGGCTTAACGGTAAACCTAATCGAAAAATGAGCAGCTTGCACAGGGAACATCAGATTAGGTACTCATATTTTTCTTTAGCCTAAATAAGTTCTTTGGATAAAATATTTTTTGTAAAATGTTAAAGTTTATTGACCCTAAATAAGTTTTAAATCAGTAAATCAGTAATCAAAAACGCTACCCTCTCTTCCAGCTTGTGATCTTTGATCTATTTGATCTGTTGATTATGCTTCAAGAACATATTTTGTATGAACATAACATAAAAAAAAAGGTTCTTTGGATAAAATAGTTATCAGGTACTTGGAAGAGCTTGTCACCTAAAGGCAGTAATCAATAAATCAGTAAATTTCAGTAAATCAGTAAATCAGTAAATCAGTAAAGCAGTAAATCAGTAAATCAGTAATCAAACTTCCATCCACGGCCATCCTCCTACCATTCGTGATCTATTTGATCTTATTGATCTATTGAATCTATTGATTCAAGTCATATTTTTATATAAAATTTTTGTTTTACATACCCTAAGCAGTTAAATCAGAAATTCAGTAAAATTCAAAAACTGTCCTCCCATACCTCCTGTCATTCCGTATCATTTGATCCATTGATTCTATTGATTATTGATTTCAAGTTTCGTTTTCTTATTTGTAGTATATAAATAAGTTCTTTGGATAAAAAGGGGAAAAGAAAAAACAAGTTTTTTAATTTTAAAGCATTTATAACATAAGTGCAAACCTCTTCTTGTTCATTAGTATTCGGTGTTATCTAGAATGACGTTGGTAAATTTACTGTTCCGTGCCCCTTGCTCGTTTATTGTCTGGTTCCTACAGGATGCGGGGAAAACCTGGTCTTTTATAAACATTTTTAAAGAGGTTGGATTTTTCGAGCAAAGCCTGTTAAAATCATTTGGAGTCGTCGCTAGACTCAAGTTGCGTGTGTGCCAGGGATTCTAAAAAGTTTTTATGGCTACAAAGATGGTAATTCAATTGGTCACCGAAAGTTTATTGATTAAAAAAGCTCTTCAATGTTTTACGGGTCATAAATTATATCCTTGACCGATTGATGCATAAATTGAATGAGGTTATAGCAGAAACTTTACAGTTTACTCTTCATTCAATTTAAGCATCACAGTATTTTTTATAACGCAGAATATCTGTTCATCAAAATAAGTATGATGCGTGATGTATACTTTACACACAGGTATTAATCTTGGTTTGGGCAAAGAAGGATATGAGTCAGGTTTACAATGTTGTGGCACTACAAATGTCCCTACTCAGCATAAAGAGTTCCCTTAAAGTATATAAAGAAATTACATCTATACCTCCGGTTATTACTCTGTTGAGCTTCATCCTTAGAACCGCTTAGAGTCGTTGCTGCGTACAAATATCTTACCTACAGAGGTTGGACGGTATACATACCTGAATAATTGAGTACTCTAGTAGCGAAATTAATTACCTCTTATGAGAAAATTTTTAACCTTGAAACCTTCGTTTGAAAACTAAACTGATTGTAAAATGAAAAATTTGTACCCATATGGCTGAAGTTGGTCTAAATCTGTATAAAAGGAAATGTTAATATTCTTCTGACCTCTGTCTATAATACTGCGTCGTTAATGAAATCAGTTTATTGTTACAATTGTAAAAATTTGCTGGTAACGTAAGAAAACTTAAAAATAAAAAGACGCTATTATTCAAATCGGAATTCAAAACCTACCTTTTTTTTTTTAAAAAACCCCTTATCTTTTCTCGTCATACCCTTTTGATAATTCCAAAGTGGTTGCCAGTATGATGAAGAAGTAGTGTTTACCCTTACAAGCGTTCATGAGAAGTGAAATATAATACAGGAACCTTACCTCTACAACAACAACATCAAACACAACAACAACAATACATCAACAACACAAACACAAACAAACACAACAACTCATCAACAACATCACACCCAACGCAACAACACACAGCAAACAACAACAGTTCGAACGCCTTCAATCAACCCTCACACTGGCACAAAGTCGGTTATAACCCTTATTAACAAAGTTGCCTCCACAGCACCTTTGAGTGTAATGATCCGCAGTTTGAACAGATAACATAGATTACGAGAAGGAACTGCATCAAATATAAAATTGCTTTAATATTATGAAGAAAAGATGCAATAATCAGAACCATATACAAAAAATTAGAAATTTAAAAGTTTTATTAAATTCACCTAAGGGAAGATTCACCTCCAGCACCAGATACTAAGATTGAAGAAAAGAGAAGATAATTTTAAACATGTACTAGAGGAAAGCTTACCAATGAGAGAAATAAGAAAACGGGTTTAGCTCTATAAAGATTTTAAGAATAGAGAGACTGCTCTTTACCCCTGGAAGTATGGTGGCATCGGGGTTCAGCTTGACGGCGAGGAGAGAACAATCAGCGGATCGATATTGTTGACTTGATTCTGATCTCTCGCGTGATTGGTTCGACTCTCTCATGGCACAGTTACAGCCCTAAGGATCTCAGATAGCTTAATTTTCCGCAGAACTAGGCTTACATTCCAGAATAAAACAAGATTAACGGAAAACGGGAACTATTCAATGTTCCTAGACCTGACTGCGAGTTCTTTGGGTACTTTGGCATCGGAATAGATTAAAGATGTAAGTGTAGAAGTACATTAAGGTTCAAGTGCAGGAAGAATAAGAAAAAATCCACACAAAGTATCAAAGTGGAATTAGTTCCTAAACAATTATTGTAATTTTTTATATTTGATTGTGTATTTGTTTCAAATCTTTTGTATATAACCTAGTAATCTTTCTGTATACATGTTGTTATTTCTTTTTTAGGATTTTGTAATTTAAAAATAGTTTAATTTATTTTGTAATGTGGAAAATAAAATTATTTCCATATAGACACGTATCAGATTTTATATCACCTTCGGCGGTTATAATGAATATAATTTTATTGTTAACGTCATTGTTGAGTCTCTAGAGGCCTAATGGGGAGCGCTGGGGTGCGCTTATACAGCGTGTGTGCTCGTAGTGGCCTTACAGTTATGGAGGGGCTTTCTCAAGGTCGGCTTCAACATTTTTCCTCATTATTAATAAAAAAAGAATTGAAAAATATTTACACAGGTGAGGGTGCTTTTACTCGCAATAACACCATACATCACCAAACAGATTCCAACACGGACAAAACCATAGCCCCCACTTAGATATGTATGGCAACTTGTTTGACAGAGATGATACAAAAATATAACATCTTACAATGAGTGGATATCAATACATTCTTTTGTAATAGATGTATATTCCCAGATACTTATGGTTAAGGCTTTAAAGATAAAAAAATTTCAAATAGGTAGCTGTGGCTGTCAGAGAAAGTTTAAATGCAAGATGGGCGATATCCTTCAAATGAGTTGTGGACAGTAAAAGTTCAGAATTTTTTAGGCAAGAGTTCAAGAATAGCTTACAAGAGTATGACATAGCTCACCCGCTACCGACAACACTTTATCATGGTTCTTCGGCTATAAGGCTGCAATTAGTGGAAAGGTACAAAGAACTATAAAAGAAAGAATGCATACAGATTTCCGAAAAATGAATTACATTTAAATGATTTCGATTTACTACAGGGGGAATCTGGCTTTATTCTTTTAAATAGGTCTTATCATAGAACACTTAGAATACCCCTCTAGAGATGGTGAAGACAAACCCTTCTGTACCTATCAACACAATGGAAAAAATATAAAAGATAACACGGGTTTTAAAGTAGGAGATTATGTGAGAGTTTCTAGGGCTGATGAAAATTTTCAGAAAAGGGTTTACGGGAAGCAGGGGATGGTCAAAGAGAAGTTTTTAAAGTACGATACCGTCAGAGAATTCCGAAGAGATGGGTTAAATTATTACTTATCTGAATTTAGATTGGTGAAAAAATTCAAAGGCAGGGATTTATAAACAAGAAATACAGAAAATCGGTTTGATCCTAAGAGTCACGAAATATAAATAGAAAAAATATTAGGTTAGAAAGGAAGGAAAAAAATAAAACCAGTATCTTGTCAAATGGGTTAGTTACCCAGCGAGTTTAATTGTTATATAACTTGCTAGTGAAATTAAGAACATGATCAGGTTTACTTTGTGAACCATGGAGAGTGAAGATCCATTTCTATATTTAACCGCTTTTGCATCATCGGGCTTCACATGGAACCCTATATCCGGAAATAAAATATCAGACTTTATATACAACCCAGTTATTGAACCCTATAACTTTTGAGCGAGAAATATATGAAGCTGGTTTAAGTGAAATAATTCTTGACGCATCTGTGGGAATATATCGAGGTTCCCCCTCGCATTTATAATATTTAGAAGCGTTGAATATGTTTAAAATGTATTAAAAATTAAAAAAGCTATTCATGGGACATTATGTTACATGGTTGAAAAAAAATATTTCTATTGAAAAATATTTCCATAAGTCGGGTCTTTACAAATCGGTTACTGATGTGTTCATGGCCTTAACAAAAAATTTGAAAACAAAATAAGTTAGGTAAAGAATTTCAGTGTTTCTGTTAATAAATCTAGTTAACGAAGATTAACGCTGTTATCACCCTTAAAATCTCAAATCATGTGAACCTGAAAGATAGAGGTTTATTTATTTTTCCATTCTGCAGCATGGTTTCGTAAAATGTGTCATTACTTCACTGCAGACTTCAATATAAGAAATAACGATATAAAAACCATCTTCTAAGGATCTAATACGTTATATACCAACGATGGAAGAGTATGTCTCAAAAAATTGACACTGAGAGTTCATTACATTTTTTTATGCATTCCTTCTAAGATGTTTCAAGATTCTGGTATGGCTATGTTTATACAGATATTATAGACCATCAGTATGTAGGGAATACTAAGGCCTCTTTGTTAAGAGTAGTTCATTTTTCTAAAGGTCGTAAAGTTATAATTTCCTAATGTTCACTATTTACCGTTGAGTAAGACCCAACTGAGTTCGTACGTTATTACTATATAAGAGATGTGAAGGTAATCCATACCCATTCAAAATTGGGACAGCAGTGTGTAAAGTAAATAAAGAAAGAAGCTCCGTTAAATAATAATGGAAGAGAAAGAGTCTTCAGGGGTTCTCAAGAATGCAGAAGGGATATGGTTTAGGTGGAATTTTTTTTTGCTTCGTTGTTCAGACGTTGCTATCCTTTGTTTAAATCAGGAGGTAAAATTACTCGTAAAAAAAAGCAGCCAAGAAACGGGTATAACACAAATCCAGGATTGATGGTGGTGTTCGACTCCGAACGGCTGTAAACGCCCGCCATAGCGACTGTTTCAGATGAAATGATAGGACGATGTTAAATCCGACGTAACTATATGGCGATCCACAGATAGGCGCAGGGCTTGCGTCACTTACCGGTGTAGGTGTTTCGCGTCACACTCTAGCCCTGTAAAGAGGGAATAATAAAGGACCACTAAAGAAAAAATGTATGATGTGTTTTCTCTCTAATAACAGTGATAAGTGGTAACTTTTTTTTACATAAATAATACAAACCGCATCTAATTTCCGTTTATAACAAAATGTTTAAACATTATCTCTTCCTTCTCTATTCGTCAAGCGATTGTTAGTAGCCAAGATGCGTTTTCCTCCATCCCTTCTAGCCCGACTTTGTAAAGAGCGGAAATTGGAATCTCTTTCTGTGAATCCTTACACATATTTAGTGGAGTGAAATCCATTTTATTTAGTCATTACCAAATTCACGAATACTTATTACCGCATTGTAACCTGTCCGAATTTCGCATTCCTGGCACTTGACAATATCTTATCCTTCGAATGGTTTTTTATATTCTAAAGGACTAAGTTGTAAACGAAGGATGGTTCATAATCGTTATAGGAACCGACATATGTATCCACGAGACAAATTTCCGTATAACATGTTTCATCAAACTTGAGGTGTTTTTAAATGAACAATCTCTAGGAGCATTCAGCATCCAGTTACCCATACCGAAGCTATATTGAACTTTCTAAAATTATTCAGATTGACGCCACGGTCTCACCTAAAGTCGTTGTGGCTATTACATTTAAGAGATGTAGAGAAAATAGGGACAGGCCGCTAAATCTAAATAACACTTTACAAATATTATGGAACGTAGTAACGGTTGACATTTCTCTTCAAGAAGTACTATTTCCTACCATCTGTGGACGCGACCCCGCATCAGGTTAACGAGATTCTTACACCTTCAATTTGGCTCTTATGTTCAAAGCCAACGCTACAGCCACAACTTTACCGCTCCAAAAACCCTATCTTTAAATTACTGGATGCGTATCTTTATGTAGACGTAAAGTGAAATTATCTCCCTTAAACATTTGTGAATATAGAGAAAGCTGTTTAGATCGTTACAGCAAAAACATCCAATCAAGAGAATTGAGACTAAAATTTTTTTAACTTTCCCAGGATTATTTCGATAATAATATACCTAACATAGTCAATGGTAGCTACCTCAGAAGGTAATAATAGGGAATTGTAGAACACGAATGCCTATTCTGGAATATGGGAAGTCTGCCTTTAATTTACCCATTTCGGCCTTAGAGGTATCAGTTTACACGTGAATGGCCAACCATACGGTCGGATTATGGTGAGATGATATACGAAGGGGCCCACATTCTCAATGTTATTCAGTCGGTCGTGTCCGGATCTTGTTTATTACTGTATCTTGCAGTGATAACGGTACAGGTGTTGATCTCAAGACTTATGCTAAAAACAGTAATTTATATGCGTATCACATACATGTTCTCATGATATCTTTCAGCTGTGTACTGCTATATCATCTCAAATATCCTAAGGAAAAAGGAAACATTAGGGTTTAAGCTTCTCAAATTGGTCAAAGTTTGAATTCCTCCCCAATCTCAGTTTTCTGGTGTATAGTGCGGTCCTATCAATACGAGCATTGACAGTGTATAAGACATTTGTCGTGATATTATAAAGCTCGCGATGAAGAAGAAAATATTTGTAATGGCCTTTAGAAACGAAAGGAACATTTAGGTGTATTCGGCCTGTAATGAACTTCGGCTTCTTGTGAAATTGGCTCTCTCTGTGTATCTTCATCTTCAACACTCGCGCGTACATAGTCCCCTCCTTCTCCTCCTCCCCTCCTCCGCCTTCTTCCTCCTTCTACTGCTCCATTCTGCTGTTCTTCATACTATTCTCCTCGGGAGTGTTTCAGCTCTGAATGGCATTGGACTCATGCTTGCTCTTTTCTGTATCAGACACATATAACACTCGCTCTTGTCCCTACTCATCTTGACTCTCTCGTGTCATTTTAGACTCTCTATGTCTTCGTAATCTTTATGTTAACATCTCTTTTTAAAATATATAATGTTTCAATATTGTGCTCAAGCCTTATGTACTCTCCTTAACCTGTACACCCTTATCCGTCTTCTAAATTATGACACTGGTAGTGCTCCGACTCCACCCTACCTATACTGTTTACTTTATTTCATTTATATGTTTTTTAAAATCGACTGTTTCTTTTAATAACCTTGTAAATCATTCATTTGCTCTTACAACACCTATATTACGCATGCTAATGTAGTACTGCACTTATGTTATACTAAATGCTTATAGGACAACAATACAGAACTCCACATTGCTCTTCGTTCTCTCTCATGCCGTTATCTCTCTTAATGACCAGACATACATAGGATCTCTTCATCGAAAACTATCGAGACCTAAAAAACCCTTGAATCAAACCTCGACTCTAATCTCAGTCATTTTCCGCTATTATGCATTCTGGACTATTCAATCAGGTTTAATAGATCATAGATCAACGTGAATGAACAGAGGAGAGTATGGAGGACAGTTTCAGATTAGTATCTTGTATTACTTGATGTGTACTGCTCGTGACATGTTGAGCTGTACGTTGTAAAACTTTAGAGCCACGATTTATAATTAAGTACAAAGATTAATATTGGCTATTGCTCAGTGCAATAGCTCTCAAAATTCGTAATTTCACTTCGATTAATAGATCAATAGATCACGAGATGAGGTGAGGGAGGGCTAGTAGTTGGCAGCCGTTGATCTTTATCTCGTGAGGTGTAAGTGAGTTGTACTGCTTTGATCTGATATAACATTTACTGATTTAACTATCTCTCAGCTTGACATTTTACTGATTTACTGCTTTGGGTGTGTGTTACTTTTATGTTTATTTTTACCAATAATATTTTACCATAGGACACTTCTTTATGTGGTTCCATTGCAAATATATGTTCTTGCAGCCCGGTAGATCATAGATTTCAAAAAGGACTTCACAGCAGTTAAAGCGTCTCATAGATCCACGGCTGGAAGGAGGGGTAGCTGGGTTTGATTACTGATGTTAATGAATAATCAAATCGTGTATCTCAATACCTCTCATAATATAATATAAACCCTCAAAAAATCGTGTATATCAAATACCTCTTATAATAAAAACCCATACCAGTTTTGCGGGAGAAATTCAATAAGATATCTAAATCATAGTCTTGTTCCCTGGTTGCGCCTCTCTGTATATCGAATATAGGTTTTGACCGTTTAAGGAACCATATTCCAGTTAAGACCTATATATCTTCTCCACAGAAAAAGAATCTAGCATGGGTTCTTTATGTATACTAGAATGTACGAACCAGGCGATTTGTGTCTTACAGCAGTTCTTCGAAGAGGACTGAAAGCAATTCTGCAGTTTTAGCTTACGATTACGGAAGCATGCACTGTGAAGATGGTTTTCTTAGTAGAAACAAATGACGTTAAACGATATAGAATTTAAAATTAGATATAAAAACAGCAAAGATATATAAATAGTAGTATATTAATAATTTGCATATATTCAGTGAATGGATTTATCATGATTGAAAAATCTAATCGAGTTAATTCTTAAAATGTTAAAAAAATTAATATAGAAAAGTGTGAATTAGGTTTTTTTGTAAGGTGATGTTATTTGATTTTCTGTTTTTAAGTATTGAATTCTTATTTGTTAATGTTAACAATTTTGTTAATCAAGGTTTGTTGAAAATAATTATACTATAATACTATATATATATATTATTAAAAATATATACTATTATATATATACTTTTGCATATCAAGGTCGATGTATAAACTGGTAACATTGCCAAAGCTTATTCGAGGTTACGGATATGACGTATATACACACCCACACATACAAACGATAATATATAATATATATTATTATATATATATACAGTGTTATGGTATATATTATATAGTATAGTATAGTAATATAAGTGGCTGTTGCTATTTATTCGATTCTCCGTTGGCGAAAAGATAAAAAAGTTGATGAAATAAATACGATCGAATTTGAAGGATAATGCTGGAATATATAAGTCGTATTTTACCACAAGCACAGGACCTGTACACTTTATTATTGGTAATTATATATATAATTTGTATATATATATATATATTTAGTATATACTATATATATCAACACATACATAAGCTCATATTAGAAGTAATTAGCAGAGATGATTTGCTTTAGTCACCATCCTTTCAAGAGTATCCTCATAAATATTTTTAACTCGGCGAAATGAGAATTTTACGCCATTAAATGCAAGCATGTCCTGTCTAACTCTTACATACGTACATGTTATTATAAAGGTAATCTACCTTTCTTCATATGTCATATATAGATTGAATGTATCAAGTAATATAATTTATTGACTCTAGATATTATATAGATATATCTATTTAATATTATATATATTTCTCTCTTCTAAAGCATCCCTGAACGAAATCATTTTATTGATGTGTGCTATGTTACCAAGCTCACACCCTTTTATAAATGGTGTGTAGCGTTGTCCTATTAAATAGTATCCTTTGACTTCTTGGCCAAGAGCGTTTCAAAAGTAGCAAGGGACTAAATTAGTGCACATCAAGCCATCATTTGTTAGTAATGCTTTTTAGTATACTCTTCTCTTCTTCTCTCTGTCTCTGTTCTCTTCTCATCTCTCTTCTTCATCACATGTCATAAAGAATATCTTTTAACTATTATTACCCATCATTGCTTGCGAGTTCAGACATTTCTATTCAGGTACTCCCTGTCATATGCTCCCCTTGTCTCAAGGCAAAAGAGTGATAGGTGCTCTCGGGGGAGCTAATTGGGATGTGTTATAGTCGTACTGAATAGTGGCAGTAATATAGACCAGATGGGTGATTGTATATAATTAAATAATATCTCAAATTATCTGTTCTATTAATGGTCAGTTACAGGACAGGGATCAATATGTATCTCAATTGGATCAATAATACGAAGGAGGGCGAGGGGTGGTTTTAATTGTAAAATCAATTATACAATTTCCACATTAACCCGTTTCGGGACCATGACTGACTTCATTTTTTCGATTGCAGCTGTCCATTCATCGAATAGGATAACCGTTTAATTTAACTCAAAATTCAAGTAAAATACTTTGCTAATTTTGTTATGACGTAGATATGACTCGGGGATCATATACTTGAAACTTCGGTCTCACGCGGTGTGAGTTCACAAGCTTCTCTGGTCAGTGCTCGGTGCAGATTGGGATTAGTGTGTGTGTACAGACCAGTAGCCGGGTGGCGGCATGCCATAGCTCTGGGCTGGCATATCGGGGATGTGGTTTATGCCGCCGAAAAAATAAATATACAATTAAATAAAATTAATCTCTAATGCATTCTTTTTATATTAATTAACTATTAATGTAGTTAATTTGTAATTAGGATAGTTTATATATATTTATATATATAATATAATATATATATATTAGTATTTATATATAAATATATATATTTATATATATATAATACTCTATATAGATTAACTAACACACACTACCATCTTCCATCATCGTTATATATTATTTATTTTACTAGTACATAGAGTAACATAGTATGCATACTCTCAGTATAATAATGTATATTTATAATATAATAGTGCAGATACTTTATTTTTAATGACTGAATATATATGGTGTATTTATACTTATTTAGTGAAACTATAAAATATTTAGATATAATAAATTTTAATAATATATTATATATTTATATTATATATAAATATATATATGAAGTATAATTAATTTTTTACTTATAAATATTTCCTTTCTTCAATGACGAGAATAAACATCAATTTAGGCTTCATTAAAAACAACGTATAATGAGCTCTTACTTGCTACGTATATATTATTATCGCGATAGTGATCACCTCTACTCTCCCCTTGTTATTTATATCATACCTTATTTTTATTATTTTTTTTGATTCTTTTTTATTCTTTTTATTATTTCTTGTGTTGTCTATATTTTTTTTTATATTTTTTATTTAAAAAAATAATCAAAATTTTTTTTCAATTGGATTTTCAAACGATTTACTTATTATTCATACCCCATACTCCCCCCTTTTTTATGACCCTGTAAATTCCTCCCCTACTTATACTATTAGGATTTTTTCGTTGTCATTATTGCTATCATTGTTATTATTTTTTTGGGGGGTTTTTTTTGTTTTTTTAAGGGGAAAATTTTGTTTTTATTTGTGAAATAGATCAAGTAAAGATGAACTCAACTTATTTTAAAAAGATGATTTTATTTATGTAAAGATGAATGTATTTCTATAATGATAAATTTATTTTAATAAAGTGAATTCATTTTATTCCGTCATTCTTTATGGATACTCTTTTGCGGAAATCCTGACTGTGATCTAAGTGATATAATTCAGCTTTCAATATTAGATGGGCGAAGCGGTGTGGGGTTATGCGTGTGGATGCGTGAAGAGGGGTGGAGTGGTCCTCTTTGATTCTCTCACTGATTTATGACTTTTACTGCGTAAATCTCAACAGTAAACTATTACACTTACTATGATATTTTATTCAAAGAGGCTTATTTTTATGTTTTATGTTTTGGAGAACAAACTTTGTGTATTTGCTATAGTCATGTTTGTTATGATACGTGTGATATGTTTGCAATTATTTCGCGTTGGGTGATTTTATGATATAGATTAGGTATGGTTGCTCGATGATTTTTGTTCACTGTTATTTACTATTCTATTAATGTAAAATAAGATATCTGTTGTTACTCTGACTTAGCATCTATTCGCTGTTTTTCAGTATGATAATTAAGAACAGGGTTATGATAATTTATGTTTAATAATTTACCAATGTAAATGTAAATAGTAGAACACTATGGGAATATTTTAGGAATGAGATGCTCGAAAAAGTTGGTCGTATGATGAGTGAGAATAATTACTGAAATGTGATAGATACGCTAGTAGCCTCTGGGTTACATTATAAACTGTTTGGTTAATATGGAGACTTGCTGTTAATGTTATCAGTAGTTTATTTGGCGCCAACTCATGGTTGTCTGTAGTAAGGTTGTTCTCTCGTTGTGACATTTGGCTTTCTTTAGTGATTCAAGCTCTATAGCACTGTATCCGCCTCTACACAGTTTCCGACATTGTACATGGGCATACTTTTTGTTACGACTAAGATATTATTCCGTTGTAGTTAGTATATATATAAAGAACTTATTTTTATGCTATGTTTATTCCGAAATTTATTACTCGATAAAGTTGTTTGACCTGATATCAATTATAGGTAATCAATAGATCAATATAAGATTTGGTATATAATTACAAGGGGTTGGGAGGGGAGGGTGATAGGTGAGAGGGGAGTGGTGAGGGGAGGGGAGGGGGAGGGTAGAGGGGAGGGGGAGGGGGGGAGGGGAGGTAGTAGAGGAGTGCGGGGATGGAGAGTGGAGAGTATGAAGGAGGTGAATGAGGCAGATGGTTATTATGATAATTTATATTTGATTTACTAGATTTTACTTGGCTTTGGATCAGTAAATCTTATTTTACAACTTTATATATTGGATTTTATTTATTCCATAAAGATAAACTCATTTATATATACTTTATATAGTGTTATGTTATGTAAGTAATAAACTTTGTTATTGTTTATTTGCTCCATAATAATTAAATTCGTATTGGGATTTTATTAGATAGTTATTAGTGTGTATTAGTATGATATAATTCGATAATTCTCTTTTTCGTTTTTTAATATCATTGATTACCTATGTTAATGAAAAAACAGTCTCGTTACGTTCATAATCATTTTAACCATAATCGCGTTGGTTGAGTATTGGGATAATTAGGGCGAAAGGTTATGATAATTTCATTTTGTTAGTATTTTAAGCTTGCATTCGTTAATTGTCAGATAAATCGAAAGCCCAATTTTTGATACTCTCTACAGTGGGAATAGAAAGTGTGGAACCAAAGCAGTGGGGGAATAAGGGGTTAGTAACGTTTTTGTAGGGCTATGTTGAGAAGATAACTTTACTATTATTAAGTATCGGAATAGACTTTGCATTAATAGTTGCTCAGATAAGAATATTTCTTGCTTAAGTGTGATAGTCGGCGTTTGCCGTGTCACCGCGTTTTGTGGCATTATATTTTCTCAGCTCTCATGATCGGATGCTTTGTAGGCTTTATTAAAGTTAGGAAAACTTATAGCTCATACTTAGTTATAGCATTATCGGTGGAGATTGACTCAATTCAGTCCCGATGTGCATGTAAGATTAAGAACAAAAATGTGCGTACTAATTAGATAAGCTTCAATTTTAGTTGGGAGCTTAAAGTACTGTA